>CAUYTI010011810.1:0-21550 GCA_963575145.1 Galago senegalensis
TGATCACTTCTAGGAGTTTGGTAGTAGAATCCCTGGTGTTTTCCAGATATACTATCATATCATCTGCGAAAAGTGAAAGTTTAATCTCTTCTGACCCTATATGGATGCCCTTGATTGCCTTTTCTTCCCTAATTGCGATGGCTATAGCTTCCATTACGATGTTAAAGAGCAACGGAGACAATGGGCACCCTTGCCTAGTTCCTGATCTGAGTGGAAATGATTTCAATTTGACTCCATTCAATACAATGTTGGCTGTAGGTTTACTGTAGATGGCTTCTATCAGTTTAAGAAATGTCCCTTCTATACCAATTTTCTTAAGTGTTCTGATCATAAAGGGATGCTGGATGTTATCAAAAGCTTTTTTTTGCATCAATTGAGAGAATCATGTGGTCTTTCATAACTCTGTTTTTATTTCTGGGTTTTCTATTATGTTCCATTGGTCTATGTTTCTACCTCGATACCATTGCTATGGTGTATTGTTACTATAGCCTTGTAGTATAATTTGAAGTCAGGTAATGTGATGCTTACTAATTTATTCTTTTGCTCAGGATTGCTATGACTATTTAGACCCTTTTTGGATTTTATATGAAGTTTTGGCTTATTTTTCCTAGATCTGTGAAATAAGACTGTATTTTGACAAGAATTGGTTTGAGAGTCTGTAAACCACATAGGGCAGTGTGAACATTTTAACAATGTAGATTCTTCCAATCCATGTTTTCCCATCAATCTGTGTCATCTATAATTTCTTTCATTAGTGTTTTGCAGTTATTGTGGAGAGCTCTCACATTCCCTTGGTTAAGTATATTACTAGGTATTTTTTTTTGCACCTATTGTGAATGATATTGAGTTCTTGATATGACTTTCAGGAGGAGTGTTATTAGTATATAGAAGTGCTATGTACATTGATTTTATAACATGAGACTTTGTGGAATTTATGTATTAGTTCTAAGAGTCCTTTGATGGAGTCTTTAGAGAATTCTAGATGCAGGATACAAGATCACATTGTTGGCAGACAGGGATAGTTTGACATCTTCTCTGAGTTGGATGGCCTTTGTTTCTTTCTCTTCCCTGATTGTTCTGGCTAGGACTTCGAATATCATGTTGAACAGAAGTGATGAAAGTGGGCAGGCAATTTTCCCCATTCAGCAGGATTTTGGCTGTGAGTTTGTCATGTATTATTATTTGGAGATGTGTTACTTCTATGCAATTTACTGAGAGTTTTTATCATGAAGGTGTGCTAGATTTTCTGCATCTATTGAGATAATAATATGGTGTTTGTTTTTACTTCTGTTTATATAATGAGTCACGTGGATTGATTTGCATACATCAAACTATATCTGCATCCCTGAGATGAGACTCACTTGATCATGGTAGATTATCTTTTTCATGTGCTGTTGGATTTGGTTTGCAAGTATTCTGTTGAAGATTTTTGAATCTATGTTCATAAGGGATAATGATCTATAGTTTTCCTTTTTTATTGTGTCTTTTCCTGTCTTTGATATCCAAGTGATACTGGCTTCATAGAATGAATTAGGAAGGGTTCCCTCCCTTTGTTATAAAAGTTTCAGTAGAAGAGGTGCCAGTTCTTCCATGTAGGTCTCATAGAATTCAGCTATGAATCCATCTTGTTCCAGATTTTTGTTTGTTGGGAAAAGTTTTGTTCTTTCCATATCCCTATTCATTATCAGTCTGTTCAGGATTTCTGTTTCTTCCTGATTCCACCTTGGGAAGTTGTGTGTTTCCAAAATGTATCCACAGCCTCCAGGATTTCTGTGTAGAAGGTTTTCATCATAGTCGTGGATAATATTTTGTTTTGCGGTGGTATCAGTTGTAATATCTCCTTTTTCACTTCTGATTGAGCTTATTTGAGTCCTTTCTTATTTCTGGCTGATCTGGCTATTAGTCTATTGATTTTGTTTATCTTTTCAAAGAACCACTTTTTTGTTTGTTTGACCTCTGTAATTTTTGTTGTTTGTTTGTTTCCATATTGTTTAGTACTGCTCTGAGCTTTGTTATTTCTTTTCTTCTGTTAGCATTGGGTTTGGTTTATTCTTCTTTTTCTAGCTTCTTCAAGTATGATGTCAAATGATTAATTCTTTATCTTTGTATTTTTTTGATGCAAGAATTTAAGGCTACAAAACTCCCTGCTAGCACTGTCTTCACTGTTTCCCATGGATTTTGGAAGCGTGTGTTGCCTTTGCCATTAAATTCTGAAACTATTTACATTTCCATCTTAATTGCATCAGGATTTCCACTTCTTCATGAGAAGCCCAAGTATTGTTTAGTGGCAGGTTTTTAATTTCCATGTATTTGTGTAGTTTTGAGAGTTCCTCTTAGAATTGACTTCTGGTTTTATTCCATTGTGTTTTGAGAATATATATTGCATAATTTTATTTTTCTAAACTTGCTGTGACTTTTCTGTGGCTTAACATATGATCTACTTTGGAAAATATCCCATATGCTGATGAGAAGAATGCATATTCTGCAGTTTGGGGGGGATTATTCTGTAAATGTTTGTTAAGTCCATGCATTCTACAGCCCTGTTTAAATTCAGTGTCTCTTTTTTTAGTATTCTGCTTTGATGATCAGTTTAGTTCCATCAGAGTGTTGAAGTCCTCACTGATTATGATGTTGTTTATTCCTTTCCTTAGATCTGGTGATCCCTTTGTCATTATATAATGACTATCTCTGTTCTTTTTTTTTTTTTTTTTTTTTTTTGCAGTTTTTGGCAGGGGCTGGGTTTGAACTTGCCACCTCCGGCATATCATGGCCAGTGCCCTATTCCTTTGAGCCACAGGCACCGCCCCTATCTTTGTCCTTTTTTATCATTATTGATTTAAAGCCTATTGTATTGAACATGAGAATAACTACTACTGCTAGCTTTTGATTTCCCTTTGCAAGAAATATTTCTCCAGCCTTTATCTTAAGTCTGCAAATAATTGTGAGTTAAATGTGTTTCTTGGAGACTATGTATATTTTGCTTTTGTATTTTTATCTATTCAGCCAATCTCCATTTTTAAATGGAGTCAAGACTATTCACATTCAATCTTAGTATTGATATGTGAGATACTATTCTGTTCATCACTCTGAATGATGTCTAGTTGCTTTGGTCTCTTCCTTGTGCTACTATTTTCCAATAGCTGTGAGTTTTAACTTTTAGGTATTTTTATATTTTTTAGGGCAAGCCTAGTGGTAAAAAATTCCCTTAGTGTTTGCTGGGAAAGAGTTTCTTTCCTGAAAATTTAGTCTTTCAGGATGTGACATTCTTGGCTGGCAGTTATTCTGTTATTCTAAGGAGACTGAAGATAGGATCCTCTTTCTTTTGGGCAAGATCTCTGTTGTGAAGTCTGCTGTTAGTCTGATGAGTTGTCCTTTATTAAATTACTTGATATTTTCACCTTATGGGTCATAGGAATTCCTTCTTCATGTTAACTATGGCTAGTCTGATGATTATGTCTTGGGTGTGTCCTTTTGCAATAAGTCTCCTAGGTGTTTGTCGAGCTTCTTGTATCTGGATGTCTAAATTCCTAGCAAGACCAGAGACTTTTTCATCAGTTATTCCCTCACATAAGTTTTCCAGTAATTTTCCTTTTTTCCCCTCACCACCAGGGATACCTATAGTTCTTATGTTTGGCCATTTTACATAATCTTATATTTCTCTTTGACTTTTTTCATTGCCCTTGATTCTTTGTTATTTGTTTCTGGCTGAGTGGGTTAATTCCAAAAAGTTGTCTTCCAGCTTTGAAATTCTTTCTTCTCATTAATCTGGTCTGTTCTTAAAACTTCCCTTGTGTTTTGTGTTTCCATAAAAGAATATTTTCCTTTCCAAATGTTCTATTTTTTTTTAATATATCTATGTCTTTAGTAAATATTTTTTTTCATTCATTGTGGGAGTTACTTTTCTGGTTTCTTTGAGTTGATTTTCCATTTTCTCTTGTATCTTATGTAGCTTCCCCATAATCTATACTTGGAATTATTTACCTATCTTTTCAGTATTTTAAATTTGGTAGGAATCTGTTGCTAGAGGGCTGCTATAGTCATTTTGTGATGGAACAGGAAGTCCTTTAACTCTGATTTTTCATACTTTTTTGCACTGATTTCTTCAGGATTTTTTTGTCACCTTCTGTTGTGGGATTTTCTTTTGTTTGAATGAGATTCCCGCCCACCTTAAAGGTATGCATATGTTATGATACATATTGGGTAAAAACTTTTGGCTTTACTTGTGTATACTAGGTCCATCCAGGGTCTAGGTTTTGGATGGAGGCCATGCTTATAGATGTTATTATGGTGACAGTTTCCTCAACTGCTAGTGATTTGTAGACTGTAGTGGTGGTGCACTATGTGTGGGCAGATTCCCTGCCTCTTGTCAATAAGAGAGATGGAGATCTTTGTAATCCTTTCTCTTTCTTCATCCCTGTGGTCTTAACAATATGAATTATGTTGAGAATCCCAGTTTAATTTCTAAATTAGCACTTGTGGGTGAATATCTGCCAAGCCCTATATGATTAAATCAGTAAATGTTAAAAAGAATAGCACAACTTGTTTTTTACTGTCAGTAGTTGGTGCTTGTAAGAAAAATCCAAGTGCAGTGGTATTTGAAGGGACCTAATACTGGTTCTAGTCAATTTGGAGAAGCACTCAGATGTCCTAGGTGGTTGGAAGGCCCTGGAGCTCCCAGGGGACTTCTTATTCTCTAGCACAGTAGAGTCAGGTGGACGAGTGAAGCAGGGTGGGGCTGTGTCAGGGCAGCCTGCCTTCAGGATCCACAAAGGCAGGCACAAGAGCTTTCTGAACAGAGTCAACTCTCTTGCTGGTAGGGAAAGCCACCAGGTAGGGCTCAAGTGGCCTTGCCAAGCCAAAAAGTAGGCTGGCTTGGGAGGGGCAGTCTGAGAGTCACAGTTTGGAAGGTAGAAGTGAGTTTCACTCTTCTGCTTCTTCCCCTACCCTCTGAAACTCCTATTCTCTGGCCACAAGCAGCAATCCAAAATAATTGAGCTCACTAGCAATGACACGACAGGCTGAGAACTTTGCTGCTCAGAATGCTGCCTCAGATCAAAAGTGTAGCTTTCCTGTGGGTAGAGAGATGTCCCATGGATATGTTGCAGCTCGGACCATCTGGGACCCTCTCCACACTCTTCTTTTAGATCTGCCTTCATAGGCATAGGCTTTCTTTCTCCCAACGTAGTTCACAAATCTCTTCTCCCTGCCAGTTGAGTGCTAAGGGTATGGGGATCTGGCCTTGCCAGGCCTGTTCTCTGATCCCCCTAAGTTCAGTCTTTGATGGTGCCAGCAAGATATGTGCTGGTTCTGAGTTGCCTTGGTGTGCTCAGGCAGGCTTAATGTCCTTTGGCTGGAGCAGCCTCACAGGCAAAACCATGGTGGGGGTAGGCAGTCAAGGTGCTCATAATCAGACTACATCTTGGTCCACTGTAGGTCTTTAAGAAGAAAAGCCTGAGCCCCACTCTCTGTGGCAGCCTAGGTGTGATAGGCATACTAACAAAAGGGAAACATCTGCTCCTGAGAGTTCTGGCTGAATCATCTCTTGGGGCACTAGTGTCAACCCATGTGGGAACTACCCCTTAGCAGCAATGAGCAGGGAAAGGAGGAGGGAGAAGAGACTGAATGGGGGAGAGTTGGCATTCTGGTTCCCTTTGTCTCAAGGGACCCCAGTTTGCACATTCTCCTCTGGCCTGGAGGCAGCCCACTCCAAACGTCCAACCTCTGGATCACAGAGTTCCTCTGGGATCCACCAGTCCTCTAAGGCTACTGCAGTCTGTTTAGGCAAGTCTGTTCATGTGGGGTCCAGTGACAAGAAGACCGAAGCACCAAAGTTCCCTGGCAGGACAAAGGCACATAACAGGTGGAAAAGCAGTATGACACTACTCAGGTATGGGGAGCTGGCAGCCTGGTGCTGTTCTCAAGAAATTCCCACTTCACTGGTGGCCACCACTTTTGGGCTTGTGAGGGGAGTGAAATTCTCCTTGGGAGCTTGTAGTCTGCCAGAAGTGTAACGGGAAGAAAAGCCACTTACCTATTCCATGGATCTCCAAATTTCTCAGGGTTTGATCACTGCTGAAACCTTTAAAAATAAACTTTAAAAAGCTACAGTATTTCCTGCTTTTAGTTATATGTGTAGATTACTACCATCAAGGGTGCTTAGTGGTATGATAAGACATATAAAAGACATTCTGAAATTATAGCAGCAAAATAACTAAAAGCTTAGCCTGTGAAGCCAGGCAGAGCTGGATTTGAAATAGTCTTATAATCAAATTCCTCCTTGCAAGGATAATGCTTTATAAACTAGCATTTGGGAGGTATCCACTTTCCTTTTCTAAAGTGTATGATATCCCTCCAGCTAAATAGCTTAGATTTCTTCTAAGATGTTGCAGTGGAAAATTGCTGTAGGCTTAATAGAACTCTCTGAGGAGTACTGGTGTGCCAAACATTTTACAATAATATTTTACAATCCAAAAATGTGTACTCTTGGAAAGTGGTCACTTACACTTGAAATTTAAAAAGCATACAACTATCCTCAATGTCTCTAGTGAACTTTTATTTAAACAATAACTCTTCTGGTCAGTGTCATAAAGTAAATTTCCTACCTTCATGGTGCTTACTTTCTAGTGGAGAAGCTACATAATCAAACCCATAATATCTGATAGTAAGGTGTCGTGAGAAGAAGGAAGGGAATGGAAGAGGAGACAGATAGGCTCCTTTATATTGGTTGGTCATAGAAAGCCTTATGAGGACAGTGTGACATTTCAGAAGCGTTACAAATGAAAAGAGAAAGCTGGTTGTTCAAACATCTGAGTAAGAGCATTTCAGGAGAGGGAAAGAACAAAAGCAGCTACTCTAAGATGAGAAAATACTTGGAATGTTCTAGAAATATCAAGGGCTGGAACTGAGTAAGCTGGGGGGTAGAAGTGGGTGGGATGGACTAGGGGAAACCAAATAGAAACAATCAGGGCCAGATGATGGGAGTCTCATATAGGGGATTCCAAGATGGTAGTTGGTAAGATGGGAAATAATTGCAAGGAGCAAAGGAGTGATTGTATATGGTTTGCTTTTTGATTTTTCACTGGATATACATATAATATCCATTAAATTTTATATTCTCATGAAAAATATACATATAGGATAATGTCCTATTTATACAATAAAACAGATACTACGATAAGAAATGAAATGACTGAAAATATGGCCATAGGTTGAATGTGTCAGGTTCAAGAGAAAGAATTGGGACAAAATAAATTGTAAGACATTTTCAAATATATGAGTTTAAGATGGAAAATATATAGGAATTGGAAACCCAAAAGTACTTAGATTCAGTGGTTAGATTTTGTTGTAAGCTACCCTTTAGTGAGCATTCACTGTATATTTGGCAGTCTGCTCCTATAATGGATGTATTTAGTGACAGAAGAACTGTGGGTCTTCTTTTACATACATAAATTAATTTATGTAATGAATCATCATTAGCAATCTTAAAGATGATGACATAGAGCCAGAGAGATAAAGAATTTGCTTGGGGTTACACAATTATTAAGTAGCAGAACCAATATTTTAATCAAGATTTGTCTGATTCTAAAGTCCATACTCTTGATTACTATGAATTTTTCCAAAGCATCTTTTCCCCACGAAGTATGTGCATTCTGCCCTGCTGATGCCATTTATCCCTGGGCTGTGTGTCCCACCCAAGGCTCTTGTCCACTCAGGCAGCTGAAGTTCACAGCACCTTTGCTGCACCTACCGTAGGACTTATACTACCTTCCTTTATGGCCTTCCCTCCAGACAGGAAACCCAGTATTCTCCCCATCATCTCCTAAGCTTTGGGGGGAAAACTAGGGATAATGAAGCTAACTCTGCAGAAGGAGCTTGTCGGCATAAGGGAGGCGTGGTTCTCACAATGATGCTGTGAGGCTTATGTCATCAGGGAAATCATTTCATTTCAGGAAGATGGGTCGACCTGAAGATCTGGTAAAGGAAAAGAGACCGTGAGAGCAGATGCAGTTATTACAAAACCAGGATTCTTCTTAGTACGATCCTTTTGTCCTTGTGGTCTACACACACTCCAGCCAGTTTCAATCGTCTCCCTCTTAGCTATCATCTCTCAGTTTTCCTTTCATCGCTGACTGATCTGTCAGACATTTTTTCACTAATGATATTGACATGAATTTCTGTGTTTATGACACATTCTATATCCTTGATCTACGTTATCGTAATAACCTTCACCTGTAATCCACTGACATGACTATCGACAGCTCTGATCTCTGAGATTTCTCCCTCTGATCTTTCCTCTCTTTCCACTTCTTCTACTCCCTCAATTTTTATTTTTGTATTTTTTTGAGACAGAGTCTCTGTATATCACCCTCTGTAGAGTGTTTTGGCATCACAGTTCACAGCAACCTCTCAGTCTTGGGCATAAGCGATTCTCTTGCCTCAGCCACCCTAGCAGCTGGGACTATAGGTACCTGCCACAGCATCTAGCTATTTTTGTTGTTGTTGCTGTTGTCATTGTTGTTTAGCAGGCCTGGCCCAGGTTCGAACGCACCTGCCTCAGTGTATGTGGCTGGTGCTCTAACCACTGCTGCAGGCGCTGAGCCCTCCCTCAATTTTAATTAGTGTGTGTGTGTGTGTGTGTGTGTGTGTGTGTTTGCTTTTGGGGGACCTTCTCTAATCTTAAATTTATTATTAGTTTTCAGCTTATGAAGGTCTGAGAGTTTCATGTTCTGCTTATCAAGCCCCTTTCAACAAGCAGGTATGAGTGTGACCCTGTGCCTTGATGCTGCACATTCTTCAAGTTAGTTGTAGCACCATATCTCAATCCGTTCCACCTCCTCCAGATTTCTGACTTCATCACTCATTATTCATTGATTACTATTTATGGCTTTTTATTTTTTTGGAGACAGAGTCTTACTTTGTCACCCTTGGTAGAATGCCGTGGCATCACAGCGCATAACAACCTCGATCTCTTGGGCTCAAGCAATTCTCTTGCTTCAATCTTCCAAGTAGCTGGGACTACAGATACCTGCCACAACACCCTGCTATTTTTAGAGACAGGTCTTGCTCTGCCTCAGGCTGGTCTTGAACCTTTGAGCTCAGGCAATCCACCTGCCTCCGCCTCCTAAAGTGCTGGGATCACAGGAGTGAGCCACTGTGTCCATTTATGACTTTTTATTACTCTCTGAGTTCAAAGCTCTGCACTGCGTTTGGGTTATAACCTTATTTTTCTCTCTTTGGTCATTATAGACTAAGTTTTTCCTTAATCTGTGCTGCCTATAGAGCCGAGTAAGTATCCTTCCTGGAATTGTTCAGTCCTTAATCCTATCTATTCATTGTGATGGTTTCCCCTACACTCATGTATAAGATATAGATAGCTACCTATCCAAGCAGAATCCCAGGACTCATCATTTCCAGTATATGCTCAACAATCCACTTTATTCTCACTGTTTGTAGGTGGAGTATACGACATACACTCCATGAATCCCTAAATCTGATTTGTATTCTCAAATTCCTACTGATTTCCATACTCTAATTCCATTCCAGAATTTCCATGCACTCTTAAGGAAAATGGCATAATTATGCTGGTTGGGAGCCATGAAAAGTTTATGTTTTTTAAGTTCAGTTAGATAAGCCATTCTAACTGAGCCATTGCTCAGTTTCTAACACATTCTAACACATTCCTTTCAGCGAGAACTAAAAAATAAAATAGACAAAAACATTTATGGCTCTTCTCAGGCCCCCAATTCTCACAAAATGATAATCTAATTTGCATATTACCTAAAATTTGTGTATCTTACAAGAACGTCCTCAGTATCTTATTCTTCCAAACAAAATATCCTTTCAACATTTTTCTATTTTCTGTTTCAGCTAAAAGCAAAGAAACCCTTCTTCTCCCTTGAAAAAATAAAGAGTTTCTCAGAAGGATCTTGTGAGATTGTGTTATCAACCATGAGCCTGAAGATAGACTTAAAAATTGTTGGAAACCAAAGAAGCCTCAGAGAAAATTAGCAAACAATCGCTTTGATGGCAAAAAGAGCTTGGTGTTCCAGCCTGACTTCTTTGATGACTCCAGTTATTTCCAGTCTCTTGTCATTCTACTCACAAGTCACTTCTGGAGAGAGAGCAGCATCCAAGCGACTTGGCCTGCGTTACAGAAGCTGCTTCTCAGCTAGGCAGAAGCAGGGCGCCTTCAGCCTGAGACCAGTGGAGACGCAATACTTCCCCCAAACGGTAAGCGGGGTGTCATGGAGAAGTAGTATCGAATGTTATGCAATTAAAACAACAAAAATCCACCTCTCACGTGGAGGTCAGGGGGGAAGGAAGCATGCGCAGGTCCAGTGAAGGAAACATGGCCTCCAAAGTGTTTGAGTCCATCGGGAAGCTCTGCCAGGCTTAGCCCTTATGGCAGGCCTGGTGAACTCTGCCTTACATAATGTGCACACCAGACACAGCTGTCATCTATGACCGACTCTGTGGAGGGCAGGACGCTGTGATGGAGTAGGCACTCACTTTTTCATCTTACAGCTCTAGGGCCCAATTATCTTCGACTTCTGTTCTTGACCATGGAGCGTATCAGTCATCAGTCATTGTCGCTGGTAGCAAAGATTTACAGAACGTCACGTCCCTCTGCGCATGCTCTTCCGAACTGTTGCTAGCCAGCTAACCTGCATCTTCACCAGCACTGACCAGGACGAGGAGGAGTGTGTGTTGCCATCTACCCACAGGGAGTCCTGAGTCAGTGGTGGCTCACTCTGATGTAAGAGAACTGATCACCCAGAGAGAGCTGGTCTCCAGGCTGATGAGCCATGACCTTACAGGGCGCTCAGCAACCTTTGGGCTCATCTCGAAGGCAGTGTCCTTGACAAAGAAGTGGTAGAAGCCAAACAGGTGGCTAAGCAGGAAGCCAGATTGGCGGCAGAGAAAGACTGCCAGGATCTGTGTGGAGGGAGATTTCCAGGGCAGCTGGGCTGATTGCCAACTCACCGACCACTGCAGGTGACAGCTGGGTGCAGCTGCCCGCGCTGGAAGCTGAAGAGGACATCGCATGCCAGCTGTGGCGCTCTGGGAACATCATCTACCTGCCGGCGGGGCGGGCTGTGCTCCTCCAGTGGCCCCAATGAGGGCCCAGCCCGTCTGACCTCTCGAGGGCACCTGGGCCACACCCCTCACCGCGCTGAACACCGCAGTCCTTCTGCCCCCACCCAGAAATCACGCAGAAATCTGGTGACTGGCTTAAAGTGAAGGAAATAAAAATAAAATTACTTCTGTTCTCTAAAAAAGAAAAAAGACTATACCATCTTTTCTGTTTCTGAGAAAACGGCTTTACTCTTTCCAAATGTTCTCACAAGATGCTTGATTCAATCCCTCTAGAGAATTCTTTATAGCGTTCCTCTTCCTCTCATCTTTTCAGATGTCCAAATTATAAACTTCAGCCCTATTTCATTGATTTTGAAAAATTCTGTTGATATTATGTGAAAAATTAAGCTCCCTTTTCTTTGCCTCAGCTCAAGCTCTCCTAGACTATCACAACAACCTTCTGGATCTTTTTTCTTCCAAACTTTTCCAGTCTAATTTTTGATATTATCCCCGAATTATTTAAGTAGTCAAAATACTGAAGAAGTAACCCATAATCTTATCATGTCAGTTACTTGCTTTAAAAGACTATCTGTAAGAGGGTGTGTGTAGGTTAACACAAATATGATGTCATTTTATGAAGGTACTTGAACATCTGAGGATATTGGCATATGCAGGGGAGAAGGAATCTATTCCTGGTACTTACCGATGCCTGGATATGTATACTATGGCGTGTGTGTGTGTGTGTGTGTGTGTGCGCGCACACGCGCATGTATATAATTACTCTCTCTCTCTCTGGAGAACTCTAACGCATACTTCCAGTGTTCATTCATTAATTCTACATATATTTATTGAACATTTTGCATGCCCCATGTTCTCTTATAGGTGCAGAAAATAGCAAATTGACAACAGTCCACACCTTCATAGATTTTATATCTAGAAGGCAAGGCAGAAGCTAGACACTGACAGAAAAGGCTGATGTGGAAGGATACAGCATGCTCCGGATATAGAGAAGCCTCAGGAAAGGGATAAGGAGTGCTAGGAAGAGCCTGAAATGTGAAATAGGATGGCTGAGGAAGGGCTCACTAAGAAGATTAAATTTTAAGCAGAGATTTAAAAGACGTAAGAAAGTAGGTATGAATCTTGGGGCCAAGTAAATGGGGAGAGTACTTGTTATGTTCCATATCAGGGTGCCATTAAAGGTCAAGTGCACCAGTGTGGGGGCCCAGGAAGGACAGCGGGCAGGAGTGATAGGAGAGTGGAGCAAATGATAAACAGAGGCCAGGTCCTACTGAACCTTGTAAGCCATGGACTCTGAATACACAATTTGGGCAGAGAACTGACAGGTTCTGACTTTTCTTTTTAAAGGCTCGCTCTGGTTGCTGGGCTGAGGGGAGACTTTGGGGGGAGCATTTGTCACACTGTATTCTGTTTAGCTGTAGCATCTCTCCCCCTTTTTAGTGCAAACCCTGAGTTTGTTTATCTTCACATGTTCCTCACTCAAAAGTGTTGGGGAGACTTACTAAGCAAAAGAGAAATATATGTAGTAATATAATCTGAAAAGAGTACATTAAGGTTAATTTCACAAATGAGTTAATCTAAACTGGTAAGTACAGGAGAGTGTAGAAAGAGAAAAGGAAGGAACTTAAACTGGCATCTTGGTAAACAAAAGGACATAGGTTGAAAGCAAAGAATAAAATAAGGTAGAATATTTTTGTTACAGTTCAAAAATGAATTAGGACCTAAGAGAGTAGCAGAATATGTATATCAATTAAGCAAATAAAATGATACCAATGATACTATAATGCAGTATGTCTCTATTAAAACGAAGTATCATTGAATCTCTGAAGTTGGCTTTTTTTCAAAGGGCCATGTCAAACAGCAGCATAGATAAATCATCAGGTAAATATACCAGTTAAATAAACTAGTATCCTGAACCTAAATCAAATTATGTGTCTGAGGTGTGTTACTTGTAAATACAAATTCCCAACGTCATTGAATTTTCAGACAAGTCATAGGTTTCACTGAACTTACTCCATTGCATCAATTGTCTGGTGTTTGAAAAGCCGTATTCACAAGTTCAGCTAGAAGATATTTATAAGCCCTATGGTGCCAGGCATTGGCAAATGTCCTCCCTTGGGCATGTGCTGAAGGGAAGCACAACTGCTTCCCTCCCACATAATCCCTATGGTTCATCAGAATTGGATGACCTTCCTGGGAACTCTTTACTGTGGCCTCTATGGGTGCCAAAAGCCCAAGAAAGCTTGCTGGGTTGTTCTCATTCAAATCCTGAGCTTGCTGGGTTCTTATTCAGGCATCTTTAGACACACTTCCTTCTTGCTCAGCAAAACCATTAATTGGCCCAGGAAACATCTCAGCTTTGTTCATTTTCTATAGAAGCCGGAAATGCTTTTACCTGATCATGCTGACAGAATTATATTTTCAATGGTATGAATGCCCCAGACATTTCAATGACAACTTTGGGAACAAATAATACCTACCATACATTTGGGTAGTCTTAAAATAGCCTCGATGCCATAACATAAATCATTATAAGCAAGAATCTTCTAAAATTGTGGGCTAAAAAGAATGTTTGGGATGTGGCCCCTTAAATTTGATAAAAAATGCACACAGTGCTTTCCACTTTCTTTACCTTAATTGTCTATTGTCATGATTATACCTTTAATCTGTTTGCCTTCTATTTATTAGTAAGAAGCGCTGCTGTGGTTGGTCTCCAAGGATTGTTTTTCCATCAGCTCAAGAAAGCACATTGCATAGCCAAGAGTAAAGAGATTTGTCCTTGTGTTTTCTCTTTGGCCAAGAGCCCAAGTCTCACATATGTCAGCGTTTGGGGGTGGGGGTTAAATCTGTATTTTTAGGTCCTGCTTGCTTCTCATGGACTTGCCTAGAGGAAGAAAATGAAGTTTACTTATTGGTGAGGCATTTGGATTGGGTGTTGAAATTGCTGAAACATGTTTATACCAGTACGAACATTTGAAAGCTTACATATTTCCACTTAACAGTGTGAGATCCAGACTAGCTCCATTTTGTTGTTTGCAGCACAAGCCACAGTACAAGCCCCATTCCTAGGTGTTTACCACATAGCCTTCCCACCAATGAAACCTGCAAGACCACTCCCTGCTGCCTTCCCCCACCCCAGGTTGCACAGCCACTGTGCTGTAAACTGAGTCACCTTAGGCAAATAGTTGCTATAATAAACAGTAAGTTTCTATTACCTTGAAATACAGGAAACCAGGTTGCACCAACTCTAGCCCCCGGTCAAGAGACCCCCCACCCCTCACCTGTACCAATCCAAATTCACCTTTACTAGTGAAATCATCAGCCACCAATGTAAATCCTCCTTTACTTCCTTCTTTACTAGTGACCTCACCAACCTCCAATCAAATGTGTACTCGTACCCTTCTCCCCTTTTTGCTTTCTGTACCCTATAAAAACTGCCTTCACCCCGAGTTCGGGGCTCGTCCTAGGCTTGCATGCCAGGAGAGTCCAGGCTACCCGGGGCCTGTGATAAAATCTCACCTTATGCCCTTACATCGGAGTGTGTCTCGAGTCTGTTCATTTGGGGCTACTTCGGGAGGCTTTTTTGGACCTAACACAGCAAGCATTTTGGGAACTCCTGTAACACAGGATGAATGCAAAGGTAATAAATTCAATATATTTCCTTTATTTTACTTTTTTTATTTCCAGTTCTATCTGAAGCCAGAGTTTATTTTTCTCTTTTTCTAATGTAGAGTTTTACAGGCAAATTTTGAGTATGTTTTTCTATTTGTTCCCTATCATCAGTCTTCAAGTTACTAAAATTGATTTTACTTTTCCTAAAAAAAATTTTCCTTTTAATAAAGCAGTATGAAAGTTAAACAGAGGCCAATCAATAGTCGAATGGTTTTATGAAATACCCAATTAGAATGTAGCAGCTGTCCTCACTTCCAATTTGGGAAAAAAGCAATAAAAACAGATGTTTTGTGGTTTGTTTGTTTGCTAGATCAGAGAAAATTGTTTCCACGCTGCTTTTTGAAATTTCCTGATGAATGAGGGAAAGCTCTTACAGGAAATAGCTTATTTTCCTCTAGAATTCAAATTCAAAGATGTCAAGGTCATTTTTAGTTCAATTCTCTGAATTAAATCATGATGGCAACTAGTCTATTATTTACTGCATCTATCTTTGAAAAAGTAATACTTGAATGATAGCACAAAGAAGAGGTGCATTAGCCTAATTGGCCCTGGAGTTTCTATAGTTTTTTTTGTCAAAGACAATCTGGTGCTCTGATGAGATTAGACAAGAGCATTTCAGCATTTTCAGGGATCACATGATTTACTCACTTTCCAGCACCTCTGAAATATTCAGTGGCCCTTCTACCTCTGTCTGTTCTTTACCTATGACCTGTGAAGTGTCAATTTTAAGAAATGTTTGTGGGTTTGTTTATTGCAAACAGTGTGATTCAACTATGTAGCCAGCTTCTTCATGAGGTGATGAGTTTCAAACCATACTAGACTATTTCAAAGCAGAGGATGAGAAAATATTGAAGAAAATATTGGGCTAGAAGGTAGTTTGATGACTTCTGAAGCTTTTTTGTAATGTGTAGGCACCTCATAAGAAAATGATTTTAGACCAGGTAGGGTGGTTCATGCCTGTAATCCTAGCACTCTAGAAGGCCAAGGCAGGATTGCCTGAGCTCACAAGTTCGAGACCAGCCTGAGCAAGAGCAAGATCCTGTCTCTAAAAAATAGCCAAGCATTGTGGCGGGTACCTGTAATCCCAGCTACTCGGGAGGCTGAGGCAAGGGAATCACTTGAGCCCAAGAGTTTGAGGTTGCTGTGAGCTATGACACCACAGACTCTACTGAGGGCGACAGAGTTGAGACTCTGTCATCAAAATGATTTGAGAGCATGCACCCCATAATATGCAAATTCATTTACTTAATAATGATATGGATATAGTACCTTAATATCATAGTAGGTACATTAAAGTTCACAACAAAAATAAAAATTAGAACATGATGACTTTTACATGAATCTTTAGAAAAAATAAAACATACCATTAACATAATTCAAATTTTAGAACAATGCATACCTTTAAATGAATGGTCCAAAACCCAGTTTTGTTCTTATTGAACACAAATTAGCCTTTGTTTTAAAATTTTTAGTCAATTTTATAAATAGTTTTCATAGTTTGAGAAAAATAATATTTTCATAGAAATTGGTTGTTAATGAACTCACTTCTGAGCTCTAAGTGACTACATATATTTTCATTTTATCTGCTTGGTCAGTTTTGTTGGTAAGAACATCCAAGTACTATTTTTTAGATGATAAATGTGAAATTTTGTTTCTATGTTGGAATTTGAAAATAAGACCAAAAGCATTTTGAACAGCTGATTTTTTTTTCTAGAGACCGAGTCTCACTTTATCACCCTCGGTAGAGTGCTGTGGCATCACACAGCTCACAGCAACCTCCAACTCCTAGGCTTAGGCGATTCTCTTGCCTCAGCCTCCTGAGTAGCTGGGACTACAGGCACTCGCCACAACACTTGGCTATTTTTTTGTTGCGATTTGGTCAGGGCTGGGTTTGAACCCATCACCCTCCGTATATGGGGCCAGCACCCTACTCACTGAGCCACAGGCACTGCCCATGATTTTTTTTTTTTTTTTTTTTTTGAGACAGAGTGTCACTATGTCCCCCTCAAGTGCAGTAGCATCACAGCTCACTGCAACCTCAAACTTTTGGGCTTAAGCAATTTTCTTGCCTTAGCCTCCTGAGTAGCTGGGTATACAGGCTCCCTGCCACAACACCTGGCTAATTTTTTTTAGGTTTTTTTGGCTGGGGCCAAGTTTGAAGCCACCACCTCTGGTATATGGGGCTGGCACCCTACTCCTTTGAGCCAGAGGCACCACCCTAATTGCTTTTTTTTTTTTGGTTACAGTTGTCATTGTTGTTTTAGCTGGCTCTGGCCACGTTCAAAGCCACTAGCTTCAGTGTATATGACCGGCATCCTACCTACTAAACTATGGGCACTGCCAGTGCTAAAGCATTTTAGAAAGGGTTTATAGGAGACTTGTGGTAACCATGCCTCTGGGGAGATTGAGAACTTTGTGTGAGCAGAAGTGACTCAAATGCTTTGATGTTAGGATGATTGTAGTATCTTTTAAGATAAAATTAGTTTTAAACCTGTCATTAAAAAAATGAATTAAAAAAAACCCTGTTATTAAGTTCAAATGTTCAAAGATTATAAAATTGCCACCTCTGTAATATTTCTAAATTTGCTAGATTAACAGTAAACTTATGTTCTTGATTTTTTTTTTTTTTTTGAGACAGAGCCTTAAGCTATCCCCCTGGGTAGAGAGCTGTGGCATCATGCTCACAGCAACCTCCAACTCCTGGGCTCAAGCGAGTCTCCTGCCTCAGCCTCCCAAGTAGCTGGGATTACAGGCACCCGCCACAGTGCCTGGCCATTTTTTGGTTGCAGCCATCATTGTTGTTTGGCAGGCCTGGGCTGGGGATTCGAACCCGCCACCTTAGGTGTATGTGGCTGGCACCTTAGCTGCTTGAGCCACAGGCGCCGAGCCATGTTCTTGATTTTAAACCTCTGAATTCTGTGAGGCCTAAGGGCATGCTCCCCATTCTTATACCAACAGCTGTGTCTAGGGACGCAGCCTAGCCCACATGGCCCCTTCTTCCCTGCTCCAACTTTGCCCCCTGGCTATTCTGAGAGAAACCAGATATTCTGGTTTCCTGCTTTCCGTCTTGAACTCAGCACCTGGTAAATGACATGGGTCCTGTCCTTTGTGGCCATCTTTGATGCCATGTGGCCATGTGAGACTTAGGGGGACAATGAAAAGAGATCCAAAAGATGCCTATGTTATCACAACATTTTTTGTAACTTAAAACCTTAAAGTCATGTTGTTACTGGAATTTCTTCTTCAGTAGGTCCTTGATCTTAGGGGAAGGGATTAGGGTATATGCTCTCTACTCAAGGTGGAACCACCCAAAAATTCAGGCTGCTTTGTTCCTGGCCTTGCTGGCTCTCAGAGGGTGTGGCATGCAGGGTGCAGCCTGTTTGTGCCTAGAGATGGGGGTCTGATTTCTGAGCTCACCTTAGCCTGAAAAATGGTGAGTCTCTATCTAACCCTGAGTGAGACAATCCTCTATCAATGTTATATTCCATGAAACATCTCTCATTTGTAAAATGTAATGATTTGGTTCTTAAAATTGTTTGGGAAACTGAGTCTTTGTAGTTTTTTTTCTTTTTTTTTTTGGCTGGGGCCAGGTTTGAACCTGCCACCACTGGCATATGGGGCCAGTGCTCTACTCCTTTGACACACAGGAACCACCCAGAAACTGAGTCTTTGTCAAAGAATAAGAATAAGATTCTTGACTTTAAAGCCTTGCAATTATCAGTTTAGCCAAGAGAATAATTAACTTCATAGAAAACTGTGATACTGTTTTGTGAAAAGTGTTTTTTTGAGAGTAAGAGAAATTAGGCAGAAAGCAAAATGTCATTATGTAAGAAAGGAATTTTGTGTGGTAAATTTTATCTGGAAACAGAATGGTTATGAAAATGAAAGGCAGGGCAAAAATGAAAGGAAGTTTAGAATGTTTATAGATTGTATAGGTTAAATAAAGTTCATAAAATTTGTGAAGGAATTTGCATGTGATCCAGTTAACTATATATTGCCTTTAGAATCCTTTGGCTTGTAATCTTATTTAAACAAATGTTTTAAGACTTTGATATGGCTTGGCGCCTGTAGCTCAACCTGCTAAGGCACCAGCCACGTACACCTAAGGTGGCGGGTTCGAATCCCCAGCCCGGACCCGCCAAACAACAACAATGGCTGCAACCAAAAAAAAGAGCCGGGCGTTGTGGTGGGCGCCTGTTGTCCCAGCTACTTGGGAGGTGGAGGCAAGAGACTGGCTTGAGCCCAGGAGTTGGAGGTTGCTGTGAGCTGTAATGCCACAGCACTCTACCCAGGGGGACAGCTTGAGGCTCTGTCTCAAAAAAAAAAAAAAGACTTTGATATTTGGCAAACCTTCTATAATCAAAACTCTAAAGTTGGTCTTTTTGAAATATGAAGATCATAGAAAGACTAAGAAAGACAGATTCGAAATGATGCCTTATTTGGTATATTAAAAACATACAGGAAAATAGTCAAATAGGTATATGTCACCAATATTTTATGTGGATTAGGTTTATATCTATGTTCCAATATTATAAAATATTGATCTGTCTTTATGTATATTGTCAGTAAATAATTTTAATTCATCTCAGAAATGTTTTTTGTAACTGGCTGAGTCCAAAGTTCTTCCTTCCAGGGGAATAGTAGAGAAGGCTGGCAAATTCTCCTGAATTCAAATTTCTGATGACTTGGAAAATTAAATACCATCAGGCTAAAAGCAAATTTCTGGGACTTTAATGAAAAAGTGAACATGTCCATGAATATTGCTAACCTGACTTCAAACAGAACAGAAATCAGTTACATTGAACCAAGCTCATTTGTTATGGCTTTTTGTTTGAAACACTGCTGATTCTTTCTATGTTCTGTTTTCTAGAAGTCAAGAAAACCATTTTCTGTCTTTTGAGCTATTTGTAGCTTTCAGCAATATATGTACTTACAAGCAAAATTTGAATCATTTATTTTTTCTCTTTCCTTGATTCCTCCGGGATTTGAAAACCATTTGTAAGTATTCTTAATTTCTGATAATACAGTTATTTGCAAAAGTTCAATAAAAATCTGTTTTGTTTTGTTCTATAGGATATTATAAAAGGCACTGGTTATTTTACCAAGGCTTTGACTGGAATAGCATTTCCAGAGGTGTCCAGACCATGTTAAGAAATTAAAGTTGTCTCGGCGCTTGTGGCTTAAGCAGCTAAGGTGCCAGCCACATACACCTAAGATGGCGGGTTCGAATCCCCAGCCCTTGCCTGCCAAACAACAATGACGGCTGCAACCAAAAAATGGTCCGGTGTTGTGGTGGGCGCCTGTAGTCCCAGCTACTTGGGAGGCTGAGGCAGGAGACTTGCTTGAGCCCCGGAGTTAGAGGTTGCTGTGAGCGTGATGCCATGGCACTCTACCCAGGGGGGATAGCTTGAGGCTCTGTCTCAAAAAAAAAAAAAAAAGAAAAGAAAAGAAATTAAAGTTGACTTTATAAGGGCAATAAAAAAAGCCTGTCAAAAAGACTAGTCAGATACCTCACCAATAACATTTCCTGATCTTCAGTAAGTAAAGATTGTCACTTTCTGACAGGTCTGAGCATCACAATTTACTTAGGGATCTCAAGAGAAGAGAAATTTACCCAAGTCATGTAGGTACCTAATAGCACAGATGAAGCCTGGGCTTGTGAGAGGCTTTCAAGTCTAACCTGAGATTTGTTATAAAAGGTTCCAGCAAGGGTGGTGCCTGTAACTCAAGGAGTAGGGTGGCAGCCCCGTATACTAGAGGTGGAAGGTTCAAACCCAACCCCAGCCAAAAACTTCAAAAAAAAAAAAAAAGGGGTTCCAACAAAGCCAATTTTAAAGGGAAGAAAAGCCTAGATGGCTAATAATTTTTTTTTTGCTGCACTTTATGCAAATAAACCTAGTATACTGAAACTACAATTTATTTTGGCAATTAAATTAGTTCTGCTATAATTTGTTTTTAGTAAAGTGAGAAAATAGAGAGAGAAAAATGGTTCAAAAGGGAAAAAACTGTGGCCTACTTGTATTAGATTCCAGGTCTGCAATGCCAGCTCATAAAATGAGACAGAGCTGTTTTACTAAACTGACAGGACTTATAGAATTACCATGTTTCCCTGAAAATAAGATACTGTCTTATATTTATTTTTTCTTAAGAAGACACACTAAGGTTTATTTTCAGGGGATGTCTTATTTTTTTATTAAGTATAATACAACAATCTACATTTACTCAAATACAGTTAAGTCATCTTCTTCTGGAACCTGACAGGAGGAGCCGACCTTGTTGGTGGGGCTGGCGCTAGTGATGTGTGAACTTTTTTCCCCTAGCCATTTGCGCATGCACAATAGGATGCCTGCCACCGCAGTTACCACACACGCACCTGCCCAAGTGTGAATGGTTTGGAGAAAGGCACTGTGGCAGATAAAAGGCATTCCAGTCTTCCTTACTGCTCCTTGCAGAAATGCATGGCTTGGCTATGCAGATACACTGCATCACCACGCCCATCACTAGGTCTTATTATCGGGGTAGGGCTTATATTTAACAAATGCATAGAAATCTTGCCAGGGCTTATTTTGGGGGTAGGTCTTATTTTTGGGAAACATGGTATATACAGTAGTTATATGTATAATTCTGAATCTTAAGACTCTGAATCTTCTTTTTTTTTTTTTGAGACAGAGCCTCAAGCTGTCCCCCTGGGTAGAGTGCCGTGGCATTACAGCTCACAGCAACCTCCAACTCCTGGGCTCAAGCGAGTCTCTTGCCTCCGCCTCCCAAGTAGCTGGGACCACAG
>CAUYTI010011811.1:0-22011 GCA_963575145.1 Galago senegalensis
CCAAACAACAATGATGGCTGCAACCAAAAAATGGCCAGGCGTTGTGGCAGGCGCCTGTGGTCCCAGCTACTTGGGAGGCGGAGGCAAGAGACTCGCTTGAGCCCAGGAGTTGGAGGTTGCTGTGAGCTGTGATGCCACAGCACTCTACCCAGGGGGTCAGCTTGAGGCTCTGTCTCAAGAAAAAAAGAAAAGGTAGAGCCAAGTTGAGAAATATACACCGACACTTTACCTAATGGCATCTCTGGACTTTACTAATGAGAGAAAAATCAACTGAAAACGTTTCTTTGCACATCCACCACATGTCCCTGGACTTGCAAGTCCAGTCTTTGTGGCCCTCAATGTTCTGCTCAGATACCGAAGAGGTGAGGACCAGAATCCACTTCCAGCCCCATATGTACCTCCAGCAGGCACACTCTAGAGATAGCTTCAGGAGTTGTGAGTTAGGAAATCTCTGCACCTTCTGCTTACTTTTGCTGTAAACCTAAAACCCTAAAAAATAAGGTCTGTAAAAACAAATCCGTGATTCCTGTTAATGACAATGTCACAGGTACAGCTGTTTAACTACTGTGGGTGTGTTTTGCCTACATTCATAGTTAAAGGAAATGCTACATTGCAGTTAGCTGCTGGTAAAATAAAATGTAATATTTTTATTCTCTCCCACCACACCTCTCCCCACCCAACCATCTTTAACCATCGTTTCGAATCTAGGGAGTGAAAGTAAGTCCAGGAGTAAAAGGTAAAGATATGTATACGATTTGGTACATTCTGGGAAGTGCAGTATCAACCAATAAAGTGCTAAAGGTGGGTTACATAGACAAGAAGAGCCTTACTGTGAGAAATAACTGAAAAAAAAAAAATGACCAGCTTCCGGAAGGTTCCAGGGGTGAGTGCAACATCGAGCATGACCTTCTGTGATGTCCATGAGACAATGCCAGATTCACCTTGGTATCTCGCATAATAAATAATTTGACCTTTGTGGAGCAGGAGCAGTAAGGGCTGCACCACCTGAGATGAAACATAGTAAGAATAGATCAGAGATTCTTAATCTGAGGTCCACAGGGAGAATTCAGGCATTCATTAATCGAATGCAGAAAATATCACATCTTCATGTTACAAACAGCCAATAGAACTTTTGCATTTCCTTTAACTATGAATGTAGGCAAAATAAGACAGTGGTAATAACTGTGACATTGTTTCCAAAAGAAATTACAGATTGTTATTACAGGTAATGAGGATATTGCTAAAAATCATTTGCTCTGATCATTACTCAAAGTTATAGTAGTTAGTACAACTGCAGCAAAATGTTCTTATTTAATACATTAATAATGAGCTTATAATGCCATGTAACAATAGTTTAAGCATCATGTTGCTAAATATAGTTCATTTTATTTCCTTCCTTGGAAAGTTTATATATATATATCATGTTTTAAAACATTACTCTAACAAGTAGTTCCTGGGCTACCTCTGACTGCAAATGAAGATATGGATGAGATGAAAAACAACCAAAAGAAAGAATGAAAAGGGGGGGAATTTCAATGCCCAAATTTAAATCCACATGAGAGGCAGCAAATATATGAATAAATTTAAAGCAAACTGAATTAGTGATGGAGAAAACAAATTACTTGAATATCAAAGAGAAAAAGAGATACATGTCTGAGAAAATTTTAAGAAAAAATAAATGATACGAAGGATAGAAAACAAAAGGCTAACATGGATATTTCTTAAAAATGGATAAGTACAAATAAAATTAAAATAATGACCACAGACTCCAATAAAAACATGTCTAAACTGAAGACATTACCATGAGTCTTGTAATTAATTAATTTTTCCAGGAAAAATTAATGTAAAACAGACCATTCTTACATACACCCTGAAAAATATTAAATGCAAAGATAAAGAAATGTATCTAATAATAAATACTCAAAAATAATTGAACAGCAGGTGGTGCCTATGGCTCAGTGGGTAGGGCACCAGCCCCATATGCCAAGCGTGGCGGGTTCTAACCAGTCCCCAGCCAAACTGCAACAACAAATATTCAGGCACTGTGGCAGGTGCCTGTGGTCCCAACTACTCCAGAGGCTGAGGCAAGAGAATTGCCTAAGCACAGGAGTTGTAGGTTGCTGTGAGCTGTGATGCCACAGCACTCTACTGAGGGTGATAAAATGAGACTCTGTCTCTAAATAAATAAATAAACAGTATATATAAAAACTTGAGGCAAAATTATTGGGACCCAGATAGTTTATATTTGGCCAAGTTTTTCATGTATAAAAACAAAGAAATGCATGGTCTGATAGTCAAAGGATCAAAGAAAAAAAAAATATCCCAGGCAAACATGAAAAAATAGGGAAAATATCCCAGAATGTTTTAATGCTGTTAACATATCCCTAATGACAAAGAAAGCAATAGCACAAAAAAAAAAAAATCCATTCTCACTTATAATTCAGAAATCCTAAAGAAAACATGCCTGTGGCAAACAATCTTTTTCCATCCCCATTCCCTTTTCCTTCTCAGAGAGTTCCCTTCTCACACTAGAAACTGAAGATGCCATATGCCCTCCCTCCCCGCCTCCCGTGCAGCTCTGGGCAAAGGCCACTTCTGACAAGCAAGCTGTGAGGGGAAACTGTGCTTGGAATCTGAGGAGAAGATAGTCCTCCCTAACAGAGATGTGGGCAAAGCTCTTTTTATGTTCATTTATATTATGCATTGCTGCTTTGTATATAGCTGCATGTGACAGGACGTTTGAAGCTGCTGCAGTCAAGTTCCAATTATTAAGAAAAGGCCAAGGGAATTATAGAGACTGAGCCAATTCCTTGATGCCACAAAGCAAACCTGAAAATGCCAACTGCCATCCTCCTGGTACATGGGATGACAGAGGGTCATCATCCTTCACATGTCAGTTAGTCCCTTAAGCACCACCAAACAAATTATATGCCATAAAGAAGTAGTATTTATTGTAGAAATCTAAGAATGGTACAGCAATAGGAAATTATTAATATAATAAGGAAAACATAATCTTTGTTGTAAATAATAGCACATATTTATACCATACTTACAAAAGTGCTGGAATTGTTTGTTTTGCATATACTAAATCATTTAATCCTGGCAGAGTCCTGTGAAATATTTTATTATCCCATAGATGAAGATATTGAGATACAGTGGCAAAATAACTTGCTCTAGGTCACACAGTTACCAAATAGGAGAGCCAGTATCAAACCCAGACCATAGGCTTTGACCTCTGGGACTCAGTACATGCCAGCATAGTGGTTCATAAGATTCAAGACCCTTTCCTGATTTTAATAAGAGTCTTAGTAAGCCAGGACTGGAAGAATACCAGTAGTTAACATTATATTTACAGTGAATAACTAAACAGCAGCCGGGCAGGGTGGCTTACACCTGTAATCCTAGCACTCTGGGAGGCCAAGGTGGGTGGATTGCTTGAGCTCACAGGTTCAAGAACAACCTGGGCAAGAGCAAAATCCAGTCTCTAAAAAAAAAAATCCAGGCATTATGGTAGGTGCCTATAGTCTACTTGGGAGGCTGAATCAAGGATTGCTTGAGGCCAAGAGTTTGAGGTTGCTGTGAGCTATGACACCACAGCACTCTACTAAGGGCATCAAAGCGAGATTCTGTCTCAAAAAAAAAAAGAAAACTAAAAAGCTAAAAGTTCCATTGGGAAGGTTTATGGGTATTTGTTACATATTCTTTTATATTTATTCTTATTCTAACAAAGAAACTATATACTCATTAAAGTCAATTTTAAAAGGCAAGGAGATATATATATTAACATCTTTTATATTTCATGATACATTACAATAAAATAAGAAAAAGAATTATGTTTATATACACACACAAATACTATGTTTCACAAGAGCTTTGGTTGGCTACTTATCAAAACAGTGAGTTTAGAAAAGTGTTCTATGACAAATTAAATATATTTAAATAAAAAACTTCTGGGGCAGCGCCTGGGGCTCAGTGAGTAGGGCGCAGACCCTATATACCAAGGGTTGCAGGTTCAAACCCAGCCCCAGCCAAACTGCAAGAAAAAAATAGCTGGGCACTGTGGAGGGTGCCTGTAGTCCCAGCTACTTGGGAGGCTGAGGCAAGAGAATCTCCTAAGCCCAGGAGTTGGAGGTTGCTGTGAGCTGTGACACCACAGGACTCTACTGAGGGTGACAAAGTGAGACTTTATCTCTAATAAAAAACAAAAAACTTCTTTTGTACCTGCATTAGCAAATTATCAAATACAATATTCAAAAAGACATTCACAATAGCAATTAAATAAGTAATTATTAGGAACCATATAAAGAAAATTATAAGACACAAACAATTAGGAAGATATTCCATGTTCATGGATTGGAAGAAACAATATTGTTAAAATGTTCATACCACAAAAGTGACATATAAATTCAATACAATTCCTATCAAAATTCTAATGACATTTTTCACAGAAGTAAAAAAAAAAATCTAAAATTCAGTTGGAACCACAGAAGATACAGAAGGATCAAAGCAATCCAAAGCAAAAAGAAAACAGCTGGCGACTTTGCATTGCCTGATCTCAAAACCTACTACAAAGCTATAATAATCAAAATAGCATGGTACTGTCATGAAAACAGACATATAGACTAATGGAAAAAAACTGACAGCTTGGAGATAAATCCTTCTAGCTACAGTCAACTGGCCTTTAACAGAGATGCCAAGAATATATAACAGGGAAAGCACAGCATCTTCAGTAAATGCTGTTGGGAACATAGGATATCCACATGCAGAAGAATGAAACTAGATCCTTATCATACCCCGTATAAAAAACAGTTCAAAATGAATCAAAGACTTAAACATAAGACCTGAAATTATAAAAATCCTAGGGGGGAAAAAAAAACATAGGGAAAAAGCTTATTAACATTGGTCTTAGGAAAGATTTTTGGATATGACTCCAAAACACAGGCAATAAAAGCAAAAATTATGAAATCAACAAGCTTCTGTACAGCAACAGAAACAAACAACAGAGTGAAGAGACTGACTGCAGTTTGGAAGAAAATATTTGCAAACCATACATCTAATAAGGAATTAATATCCAAAATATATAAGAAACTCAAACACAATAACAAGAAAACAAGTAACCCAATTTAAAAATGGGCAAAGAATCTGAATAAACACTTCTCAAAAAAAGACATACAGGTTGGGTGTGATGACTCCAGACTATAATCCTTGCACTCTGGGGTGCTAAAGCAGGAAGATCCCTTAAGCTCAGAAGTTTGAAACCAGCTTGAGCAAGAGTATCTGCACTAAGAATAGAAAAAAATTAGCCAGGCATGAATGCAGGCTCCTGTAGTTCCAGCCACTTAGGAGGCTGAGGCAGGAGGACTACTAAGCCCAGGAGTTGGAGGTTGCTGTGAGATAGACTATTTCTATGGCTCTCTAGTCTGGACAATGTAGTAAAACTCTGTGTCAAAAAAAGAAAAAAGACATACAACCAGACAACAGGTATATGAAAAAATGCTCAACTTCATGAATTATCAGGAAAATGCAAGTTAAAACCACAATGAGATGTCACCTCACATCTGTCTAGCATGGCTTTTACCAAAACAACAAAAGAGAGCAAGTATTGGTGAAAAAGGGAAGCTTTGTACACTACTGGTAGGAATGTAAATTAGGACAATAGTATGGAGATTTCTTATAAAATTAAAAATAGAACTACCATATGATCCAGTATGCTCAAAGGAAATGAAATCAGTATCTCAAAGAGATATCCGCACTCTCATGTTCATTGTAGCATTATTCACAGTAGACAAGATGTGGAACCAACCCAAGTGTTCATCCATGGATGAATGGATAAAGAAAATGTGTTATATATGCAGGAGGAAATACTATTCAGTCTTGAAAAGGAAAAAAATCCTGGCATTTGCAACACATATCAACACAGAAGACATTATGTTAAGTGAATTAAGCCAAACACAGAAATATACTAAAAATACTACATGTTCTCACTTAAATGTGAAGTACAAAAAAATTAAATTCATGGAAACAGACAGTAAAATGGTGGTTAAGAGAAGCTGAAAGGATAGAGATAATGGGGGGATGTTGGTCAAATGGTACTAAATTTTTAGTTAAGTAAAAGGAATAAGTTGTGGAGATCTATTTTATAGCATGGTGACCATAGTTAATATAATGTATACTTGAGAATTGTTGAGTGAGTCAACACACTCACCACAAAAAAATAATAAGTATGTGAGGTGATGGACATGGTAATTAACTTGATTTCATCACTGTACAGTGTATACATATATCAAAATATTACATTATACCCCACAAATATATACATAACTATAAAAAAAAATGAATGATCTCTCAGAAACTCCAGAAGAACATCTGTTGTTGTCATGGAAGAAGCCCAAGTGCCCATCGACCCATGAATGGATTAATAAATTGTGGTATATGTACACCATAGAATACTATGCAGCCCTGAAGAAAGATGGAGACTTTACCTCCTTCATGTTTACATGAATGGAGCTGGAAAATATTCATCTTAGCAAAGTATCTCAAGAATGGAAGAAAAATTATCCAATGTACTCAGCCCTACTATGAAACTAATTTATAGCTTTCATAAGAAAGCTATAACCCAATTATAGCCCAAGAATATGGGGACAGGGGAGAGAGAGGGGAGGGGAGGGGGGAGGATGGATGGAGGGAGGATGATTGGTGGGATCACGCCTATGGTTCCTTATAAGGGTACATGTGAATCCCTCTAAATGTAGAATATAAATGTCTTAACACAATAGCTAAGAAAATTACATGAAGGCTATGTTAACCAGTTGGATGAAAATATTTCACATTGTATATAAAAATAGCACACTGTACCCCATGATAGTATTAATGTAAACAGCTATGATTTAATTAAATAATTAAATAAATAAATAAAGAACATCTGTTGTTTTAAGCCATCCTGTCTGTGGTAATATGTTATGGTAGCCACCAGAGACTAACACAAGTGACTAGCTGGATATTGATAAAATCTGATGCAGATGTTTTGGAACAGGGTATAGGATATTCAAAAAACTTAATTTTGAACTCCCTTAGTGGCACACCAAAGAAAGAGTCAACCTGAACTGATACTTAACAAGGGGTCTAAGTGACAAGCAAACAGAAAAAAAACCAAAACACATAGCTTTATACAGAAAGGTGCCTTGGGCAAAGAAAACAAATAGGGTTCAACGGTAAGCCCAGGTCACAATGACCCAGGGTAGGTGTTCTGAAACTTCAGGGTGAGCAGCAGCGTGGAGTCAGTTCATCATCAGAGATAACAGACTCTCCAACAGCACAGGAAGCCAAGTACAGGAAGAAGAAACTCTCCCAGGTAGTAGACACAACAAAGAAGAAAGATCAAATAGAAAGAAGATCAAGTGACCAAATCTCTTTGCAGTCAGAGAATTTTAAAAAATCATTTACAATTCTTGTCCATACCTCAAAAAATTACATATATATGTATGCATGTGTGTATGTGACAATTCCTACAAATAGATTAATACTTGTCAGAGCCAAGAGGAAGAAGAGTTGTCTTTCTCAGATGACAGAAGATTTGCAATAAAAAATACAGTAGAGCCACCACAGTTGACCACATTCTTACATTGACCACCTCTTTAAGTTGGCTTAATTTTCATAAACCAGACATGCACCACATATACTCAGTGAAACACTGACCTCTATGTATTGACCACCACTTGGTAAAGTTGTATCTTGACCACTGGGATTGTGACACACAATATTAATTTACCCTCTTTAATCTGACCAGTTCAGTCCACTTTATACCAAGGGGTAGAAGGTGTGGGCTTTGCCCCTTAGTTGTATTATTTTTCCTTTAGTTTATATAAGTTCTTTGTTCATGTTTTATTAATATTACTTCATGTGAGATTAGGCCTATTGTTCATTCCATGTTGTGGAAGATTTTTTTCAATGTGAAGGACTACACTGAATGGTAGGTATGTCCTACAATTACTGGAAAAATTTACAGTTAATCAAGACATGGTGGCCCAAAGGAAAGAACTCAAGAGCTGACATTGAAGGAAAAGGCTGGTCTTCTACATTTTCTGGAAGGGAGTAGTTAAAGAAAGACAGTGGAACATTTTGATGTTAGCAAGACTACAGTTAGCAAAATCCAGAAACATAAACATGAGTACTTGGAGAGAAAAGGTAAGGAAAGTAGAGATCTACAGTGGAAAAAGAGGAAAACTTCGCTTGATGAAGTCAGTGATGCCACTTTAAGCTGGTTCAAACAAATGAGGGCAGTGAACACCCAACTCTCTGGGCCAGTGATACAAGAAGTTGCTAAAAACTTCTCACAGGAATTTGGGGTGGCACATTTCCAAGCATCAATAGTTGGCTCAAGAAATTTAAACTGTGACAAAAGATCTCCCAGAAAGTCTTGGGTGGGAATCTAGTGAAGTTCCAGTAGAAGTTGTGGAAGAGTTCATCCAAAAGCTCCTGGATGGAAGGGCAGAGGGGCTGAAAATGGAGCTGCTCACCAGTGGACAAGGATGTCATCAGTCAAGCCTACAAATTGCATCTTTCATAAAAACTCCAAATGACTGGGTTTCCCGGGGTTCTAGTTGGTGAACACGTCGCCATGCTGAGAGGGTGGTGCACCCCAACTCCAGGAGGACAGAAGCTCCTGGATTCAGGACCCTTACAGATATGCCCTGTGGAGCTCCACATGTGCCACTCAGCTGTGCCCTTTATATTGTTTGTCAATAAACTGGTGAACGTATTTCCTTGGGGAAAACAAAATTCCTGGACTTCACCACAAGCTTCAAAGATGACAACATCTTTAAGGCTAATGAGTGCAGACTTTTTTTCAAGGTGACATAAGAGAAGCCTCATCACGAAGAGTGACAAATATAAGAGCAGAAAACTTTCCAAAGAACCTTCCACAATTCTGCCTTGTGCTGGCTCAACCAGAGAGAAACCCAAACCTGGTGTCCATCTATGGAAGCAACCTCATCCGCTGGACCAGTTAACCATCTGGATGCTGTCCTTTGGGTCAGTGCTGCTTGGAATAAAGTTCATCCAGAAACAATACAGAAGTGTTTCAAGAAAGTTGGATCTGTCACAACCCAAGAGCATGATGCTTCGGCCCCATCTCCCATGGCAGAATTTGAAGAGTAGCTGTTGAAGGGTTTTTTTGCGATGGATGATGAGGTGACGACCTACAATGAACCTGACCCAGAAGCAATCTTCCAAGAGATATGGATGGGGGGTACAGACCGGCATAAATGTGCATGAAGCAGCTGATGAAGTGGGAAAAGAAAGTGAAGGTGACACAGAAGTTGCAGAGACTCCAGAAGAAAAGAATGCCAGGCATCTGATAATGCAGTTGAACTCATTTGCTGTGGAAAAAATGCCTAGGTATGCTGAGTGGTGCAACCAGCGTTGAGAGTGTTTTCTCCACTTAGGTTTGTAATAAGAATAAGAAACAGACCATGTAGAGTAGGGGTCCTCAAACTTTTTAAACATGGGGCCAGTTCACTGTCCCTCAGATCATTGGAGGGCCGGACTGCAGACCCTGGGACGAGTTGGCTGCTAAGCAGGACAGGCAGTGGTGGCAAAAACACCTGGCAGGCTGGATAAATGTCTTAGGTGGGCTGCATGAGGCCCTCGGGCCGTAGTTTGAGGATGCCTGATGTAGAGTGTAAATGTCTTAACACAATGATTAAGAAAGTGTGGTGAAGGCTACGTTAACCAGTTTGATAAAAAGTATTTCAAATTGTATATAAAAGCAGCACATTGTACCCCATAAATGCATTAATGTATACAACTATGATGTAATAAAAATAAATAAATAAACCACTTATTAAAAAAAAAAGAAATAACCCAAGATTGACTCTTGATCAAACCATGAGAGAACAGTAACTCTATTGATTTTGTATGATAATGTGTGTATGATTTCACATTTTAATTATGTAGGATTTCATATGATAGTCTCTAATAAAAGCTTCACAAGAAAGTATTGTAGATACATGTGTGTATCAGTACAGGAGGCCTCATTCTTTATGTTGAACATCTCCATATGCTGACCAGCTTGTTACAGTCCCTTTGATGGGCAACTTACAGAAGTTCTACCGTAGTATGTGCCCAGGCATAAGTAAGGCACATTTTTTAAATAGTAAAATTTTAAGACTGGATTTTACATAGTTGGTTGCAATTTTTCAGAACTTATTCTTCAACCTAGATGAGAATTTTCATCCAAACTGGTAGCAATTGCTTAATACAATTCAGTCTGGGACAGTGTTTTGTTTCCATCAAAGACAACAAGAGTATTACCAAAGCCAGAATAGAAACCAGTCAAGAATCTAGAATCCAGAGAAAAGGACTTATCAATAAGTTGCCTCCAGAGTGACTATTGCAGTTTCTAAGTTTCATTATATGTGAGCAAAAGCATGACAGCCTGGGAGCTCAGGACAGAGCCCAGGGTGGGGGAGGGATGGGTAGGAGGCCAGAGATCTTGGGTCCCTGAGCCAATGCCTCGGGCTGTGTCCCTGCTCGTGCTTGACCAACCCACATGTGCTCACGTCTATCTGCAGTTCCCCCAGACTGTGTGTCTTAAGTCCACTTCCCCCAAGAACAACACAATAGAAATTAAATTGCCATGAGGAAATGAGCCCCTGCCATGATGGGATAAATGCCCCCAAAGCTGCTGGTTTGGTTTCTGTAAGATGTTCGGTTCAGTTCAAGGATGACTATGGGGAGAAGTAGGAGGAGGAGGCTGGAGGGCCAAGGCCTCCTCACAGCAGCAGCAGCAGTGGCTCAAGTGGCCAGCAGTTAGCTCCGAGGCAGTGAAGTGAGCGATAAGGAAGGGACAGTCAGAGCAGGCCAATAAATCTCCCCTCCCAGCAACCTTTTATCTGAATCTGTCAAAAAAAAAAATCTAAACAGGAAATATGTAACTGGCCTATTACATTTACTAACCGTAACTGAGTTTCTCAAAGATGGAAGATGAGTTAATTGAGTGCTCATGCTGAAAAGGGGGGGCTTTAACTGCAGACCACTTTTACCCATTGAAAGCTTAGAAAATCACAATGTTCCTGATGAGAATCAAGATAGGCATATCACTTAAAGAAACATGCTCAGGGACCAGTGGGCACAGAGACACACCCAAACAGCTGGTCCCTCTTCAGGTACCATTTTACACATGATGAGTCAAGTAAATCTAGCTACTCTATGCAAAGGCACCAAATATATAAGTTCTCATTGTATTTCATACCCAAACAGGATGTAGGATGGCAAGGCCTGACCTGGAATTTGTCTACCAACTCCTGTAAAGTGGTTATTTTAGCTTAATGGAGAAACTGCAAATATATTCTGTGCAATGAACTATATGCATGTCTATTTATATGTCTATGTTATTTAGCATAAATACATACATTTACAAATTAAAAATACCACATAAGACTAACAGCATTGTGCTTCTGGAATTATCTACCAGCTGTTCTCACCAGGGAACTTTGCCAGGTGTGATTAGGCTAAATTTGTTATCAACCAATGCTCCAAAGGGCACATTTGGCAGTGTTTGGAGACATTTTTATTGTCTCAACCTGGGAGTGGCATCTAGCGGGTAGAAACCAGAGGTGCTATAAAACACCCTACAATGCACAGGACAGCCCCCTCACAGCAAAGAATTATCCCCTCTAAAAGGTCAGCACCGCCAAAGGTGAGAGTGATAACACTAGTCCTCTTTCTTTCATCCTCTGGGTGCCACCTTCCATGGGTTGGTCTATCCATGCCTCACAGCTCTGACATGTAAACAAGCAACTCCAAAATGATGGCAGCATCCCCCATTCTCCACTTGTCAGGTGCCTGGTCCCAAACCACTGATTTACTCTACCGAATTGAAGCAAAAAAATCAACCTATTCAAGGATGTTAAGCAGCTCACAGCATTTCCAGAGGGTCAGAGAGACCATCTTGAGGGCTGAGCATCAGACCCCGCCTGTGCACCAGGGATACCTCTCCTACTGAGAGACTGAGCTCACCCAGCCCCTGTTCCACCACGTTGCTTACTTCTGAACTGGAGTTCCACACAGGTGGATCTGACCAGCAGAGGTTATTAGGTGATGTGCTGATGCCAAATGCAAGGGATTGAGGAGTGAACTGTAGATTCTGTCCTAGAGAGCAAGACAGAGGGTGTGGAAAACTCCAGACACAAGACAAATGTTCCGAAGATCCCAGTGGGCATAAATATAACTAATGTCAACCACGACTCCCACCTCCAGGCCTTGGGCACTATCACCAAACCCTGCCTTAAGGTCTCATCACCTCATTCTAAGTTCTTGGTTTTGTACTATGTGCCTTGGCCTCTAACAAATAGGCTGCCCTCTGTTCCCTTTCTTCTTATTATTTCCCCCTACCCTCCATTTTCTGCCTGTTTCTTCTTATCTCAGGTCAAGGATAATCTGTTGGCCCCTGATCAGGTGGAATCCCAGTGCCAGGTTAATGTCACAGCTCACAAGGGTTAGACGGGTTAGACCAGCGGGTCTCAACCTGTGGGTCTCAACCCACAAGAACTGTATTAAAGGGCCGTGGCATTAGAAAGGTTGAGAACCTCTGGGTTAGCCCCTTGCGAATTTTCTTTCTCTTGGGACGCTTCCTGCCATATGTCTCCAGACATGAAGTGGCCACTGCCTACACCCTCAGAGCAGGTCCAGCCATCACTTTCTCTCTCCTTTTCTTTCTTTTGTATCTAGAAGTCAGAAAAGTTAATGTTTCTAGACTATCCCGAGCAGCCCACACCCCTCTTCTACCTTTTGGATGTTCTCATCTCCCTGCCATGGGAGTTGCAGTTGAGCCATCACCTGGCCTGAGGTCTGAGCAGGTGCATAAAGCAGTTGGACTCTTGGTGCTGTGGGATGCTCCTGTCCCAGGGTCTCATCTTGCTGCCCACTGCTCTGTGTGTGCATGTTCACATGTGTTTTGGGTACCTTTTGGGTACCTTTAAAGCAAAGGCATTGGAATCAGCAGACCTGAGTTCAAACCCGTCTTCCCTCTTAATAACCATGTGACTATAAGGGATTTACCTAACCTTTGTGAATCACAGAGTTCTCAATTGTAAACAGGACACTGAAGGCTACTCGCAACTGTCAGGACTGAATGAGATGGCAGAGTGAAGGACCTAGCCCGAAATGCAATATGTCCCAGCACTCAGTGATCCCCTGGGAGATCAGAACATGTCCCAGCACTCAGGGAGATCAGAAGACATGAATATTACATTGTTTCATATAAAGCATTCACTCCACCTCTGAGGACAACAAATTTCTTCCATATCAAAGCCATTATAGAATAGGGCCAGGAAGAAAGCAGTGAGGGGGGAGTTTCACACCCCAGAACAGAGAGGTCTTTTGGAACAGGTGTGCACAAAGACACTGGGGCCTCCTGGCCTATGGAATGATTGACAAGTCCCCCTGCATCTTGCTCATGAGTTCATGGCAGGCCCCAGAGGTTCTGGTAGGAATGAGCCTCCCTGGAAGTGGCATCTGGGCACATAGAGAAAGGTCTTTTGATCTCGGAGGATCAGAAGGTCTTCCTTCTCCCACCCATTCACTGGTGCTGAAAATTCCTCCTACAGGGGATACAACCTTTTTTTTGTATAATGAGAGAAGCTTAAAATGCAAATACACTTGATCCTCATTGAGAAATCGCTTGTTGGCTAAAATGTTTTGGTAACTGCTGAATTAAAACTTGGGCACTTTCGTGGCCATTCAAGGACAGGCTCAAAATGGGGAAAAAATGAATTGCCAATACTCCTGTTCTCAGCTGAGCTGAAACAAGGAGACCCTCTGCTTCTTGTGTCAACTCTTCTGTAAACAAGCATCCTTTTCACAAGCCAGTTAGTGCTACAGTTTTTATATTTGTGTGCTTTGTTGGTGATGTCACCGTTTTGAAATGGCCCTTACTCCTGGTGTGACATGCTGTCTGCTGTTCCCAAGCGCAGGAAGGAAGAGCCTTACAGGAACATGTGTGCGCTACATGGGCTTCGTCCAGGCAGGAGTTTCGGCGCTACTGGCTGTGAGTTTCATATTAATGAATCAGCAATACAGGACATCTAGAAAAGGAAGGAGGAATTTATCAATTTGTACAAGAAGTCATTTCTGGAAGGCGCTAAAGTAATATCTACAGTGCTCGACAAAGCCACGGAAAAGCACGGAGTCTGTGGATTCATGAGATAAGGGTCCCCAAAGAGTGTGGTGGGCAGCATTGTCACAGCTGAAAGTCACAGTAATTTGCAATCATAACAATTAAAATATTGTTTTATTATTGAAGGCACTGCATGTAGCTAATTATTTACAAAACATATATATGCACTCAACAAGGTGTCTTTAGACAGAAAACACATAAACAAGGCTGTGTACTGATCAGTTGACAAAATGCTGTGACCAGAGACTTGAAGGGACCTCACCCAGTATTTTGCCTACAAGCAAATATTCCCAAATTCAGCATTCATGGTACCTCCTAGGACATAACTACTGCAGATTATGGGAATCTACAGTAGCGCCTTAGAAAGGGAATTCTCAGAATCGACTTGACACTGAAGTGTGAATTCCTGACAGTGCCTGCTCTCCTCAGAGCACATTTGCAAGGTTACTGAATGTCATCACTTTCTCTCTCCTTTTCTTTCTCTTTTACCTAGAAGTCAGAAAAGTAAATGTTTCTGGACTATCCTGAGGTGTGAGGTCACTGCAGAGGAACAGAGGAAGTCCTAAAGAAAGGGCACAAAGGGTGACTTTCTACTTCCCCACGAGATTGTCGTTCTCCCAAAGAGCCAACAACTCAGTGGCTTCAGGAGTGAAAACTCAGTACGATCAGAATGCCCAAGACCAAAGGAGACTAGCAGCCATGGGGCTTGTGCTTGCAATTCAGTTGCCCCTCGAGTTAGAGAAAATTTTCCTCCCGACAGCATCAGAACATGAACTTTGCACACCAGCGGCCCACTGGCTGAACCAGGCCAGCACGCTGAGAGCTGGCCGCCAACAGTGAGTCCTGGAATGGAGGAAGACCACACAGCGTGAGTCAGCCCACGGATACTTTAGAAAACAGCCAGGCTGACAGATAAGCGAATTCTTGCCATTAGACCCGCTGTCCTAGGGCTACGATCATTACAGATCCACTCGACAGAGAATGACATTTCTCAAGGGCAGAGAACACACACAAATGTATGCGCCTGGTAATATTAACAAAAATGATAAGAGCAATATTTACTGAGCACTTTCTCTGTGCCACACATTGAGTTCCATGCTTAACTTGTTCATTAGCTAGCAGAACGGAGGGTACACTGAAGGCAAGCCAATCAGCACAGCCTTTGGAGGAAACCGTGTCTACAGACAGAGAGGACATTGACAGAATTATGTAAACATAGGCAGTGTTATTTCTGGAGATCTCACGTTGAAATGTGTGTCCTGGCAATAGACGATTGCTTAATTATATTCATTGGGGGATAAATATTTCTTCAGTACACACCGTGAGAAAGAGGGCAGGCTGGGGCCTAAGGACACCAAGCAGAACAGGGTCTCTGCTCACAAGGAACTGACAGCCGGCAGCAGAGAGGAGTTGTGTATAACTGAAAATTAAGAAATGTGACTGTGAGAAGGGAAATGTGGACACATGGCTACAGAGGCTCCGAGGAAGGGGCATTTTCTCCTGCATAGCAGACACTGGAAAGGCTCTCAGAGGAGGGGACATTTGACCTGGGCATGAAGAGAGGACTCGGGGGCCAGGGAAAGAGATGGGGCTCAGGAGACAGGCAGAGGGGAAAGCAAGGCAAGGAGGCAGACAGCAAGCAGAGAGTGTCCAGCATCTGTCCTGTTCTAGGCTTCAGGTTAGAATGAGGAGGCAAAGGTGGTTAAGACAAGGCTCCTGCATCACCAGAAGTAAATAAACGGGACATGATCAAGCTAAAAAGCTTCTGCACAGTTCAGGGTACCACAGCTAAAGCACACAGACAGCCTTCAGAATGGGAGACGATATTTGCATGCTATAAATCTGAAAAAGGGCTGATAACTAGTATCTACAGAGAACTCAAATTAATTAACAGGAAGAGAACAAACATTTACAAGTAGGCCAGAGACTTGAAAATAATAGACCAATGGCAAAAAAAAAAAAAAAAAAACATGAAAAAATGCTCATTGTCCCTAGTCATCAGAACCACTTTGCAATATCATCGAACTCTAGTGAGATTAACCTACATCACAGAATCCCGAATCCGCAGATGCTGGGTGGATTGGAGAGAAAGGAACACTTCTGTACTGCTGGTGGGATTGCAAACTAATACAGCCTCTATGGAAAGAAGTATGGAGAATCCTCAAAGAACTAAAAGTTGACCTGCCATTTGATTCCACAATCCTATTACTAGTATCTACCCCCATTTTACCACAAGGACATTTGCACTAGAATGTTTACTGTAGCTCAATTCACAATTGCCAAGTCATGGAAGCAACCCAAGTGCCCCTCAACCCATGAATGGATTAACAAACTGTGGCGTGTGTACCATTGAGTATTGTAAAGTCATAAGAAAAGGTGGAGACTTTACCTGGATGGACTTGAAACACATTCTTCTTAGTAAAGTATCTCAAGAATGGGAAAGAAAATATCCAATGTACTCAATACTAATATGAGACCAATATAGAAACAACTACATGCCCCCACGAATGATAAAACACAAATATAGTCTGACAAGGGGGAGGGGAGAAAACAGAGAGGGGAGGGGGGATGGAGATGGCTGGCAGGTTCTCACCTAATATCCACTACATAAGGGTGTTCAGCATGCCCCCTGGGTGGGGGGCTCAACTACAACTTGAACTTTACCTTAGAATTGAAAATAATGCAACCCAAAAATGTGTGTACCTTCATATGAATTTGAAATTTTTTAAAAAAAAACCTCTTACAGCTCTGTTTCCTCATCTGTAAAATAGCACCAATACTTTCATTTCTCCAGAGAGCCTGAGGATTTGGTGAGATGATCACAAGACAACACAGACTGACCTATTCTGGAAATTAGTGTGCAATGTAAAATATAAGGGATTGTTATTAACATGACTGCCATCATTGTGGTCCTAACACTCACAAAATGAGAACTGAATGATTTCTGGGTGTGGCACTGCCTGCCATTACAGCCTAGAGAGGCCCAGTGACACCCCAGGGCCCACAGTTGCTGGGGGTTCATGAGCTGACCAGCCACATCTCCTGTGCACAGCCACGCCTGGGGGCAGGCCCTGGCCACACCCACTCACAGACACAGAAACTTGTCCAGCTTTCCACATCTTTCATTCCAGAAATAGCCAAGAGCTTTCTGCGGTTTATGGGAAGCACCAGGGAGCTACTGCTGTGTTTTTGATTTTCCCCTGCAGTTATCAGAAGAGAAGAGCAGTTCCAGAGCCCCACTGAGCAGGAATGAGGGCTGTGCCCTTAACTCCCTTCACTTAGCTAAACAGGCTCCCTTGGCCAGCCTGACCGAGGCTAGAAAGAGTAAATATTTTTAAAAAGACAGACAAGTGATTTTGTTTTCTAAATCTATGCTGGCAGGGGGCCTGGAAAGAAGAAATATTAGTTCAGATTGGGTCTAGGGGACAGGAATTCACATTGGAGCCCCAAATGTGTACCAGACCCAAAGCTGGGCATGCACGCCTTCACTCCCTCCTCCTCACCGCAGCTGTGGGCAGGAAGGGCAGCCCCTCATTTTATTGCATATGAGGGTGGGGTGCCTTGCAGAAGCTGGTGGCCTGCTGCAGACATGCGGGTGACAAGTAATATAACCGGAATCCACGTCTACAATATCCCCTGTTTCCAGGGCACTCTGCCCGGCTAAGTTAACACACCTCCTCATTTGGCCAGATGGCTAAAGAATTGGACACACTGTCAAACGTCAGTGACTTTATTTCCTCTCTTCTTCTATCCAAAGACATAACTATTTTTGCCCTGGCAGATTACAAAAGTAGCCCCTTTGGACAATAAAATGGTGGTGCTGGATTTTCCATCTCACCCTTGTAGTAGTATAGTGTCCAACGTTTTTTCTTTTCTGCTGCACATTGGAAGAATAAGAGTTGTTTAGGGAGACACAGTAACAAGATCTGAATAGAAAAAAAAAAAAAGTCTGTGCATACTTTTCGTGATATCCAACACCACAGATAAGGAAAATGAGTCCTCACAAAATCAGCCACAGGTTAGACACCCCTGCTAGAAGTTGGCATAGACGTCCCCACTCTCCCCTGATTTCATTTTGTCCTCATTTGCTAGATTCAGTCTGCACATGTGATGCTACCCAAAGCTGTGGTGCTAGACCAGGCCCTCCAGGAGGAAGCCAGGCCTCAGCGGTAGCCCCAGGCTCACTGGTCTGTGTTCCTGTGATCCAAGAAGCCACAGGGATTCCTCTTCCTCCCCCTCTCTCCTTGCTGGGACTTGTAACCCAGCATGAGAGACAACAGGTTCAATTTAGTCTTGAAACAAAAGGGAGGATTTGACAGTGTCTGGAAGAAAATGTTAAACATTATTAAAGAGATAAAAGATAAGAAAGACAAAAAGAGAAAAAAATATAGAATGGTCACTTTGCTTAGAGAAAGGAGATGCAGTTGAAAGCAGTCAATACCTTATTTTTCTTATAGAAAATCCAAATTTTTTTGCAATGTTAAGTTTTTTAATGCCAGGCAAGGTGGCTCACACCTGTAATCCCAGCACTCTGGGAGGCCGAGGCAGGTGGATCACCTGAGCTCAGGAGTTTGAGATCAGCCTAAGCAAGAGCAAGACCCCCATCTCTACTAAAAATAGAAAAACTAGCTGGGTGTTGTGGCTGGCACCTGAAATTCCAGTTACTCAGGAGGCTGAGGCAAGAGTGTCGTTTGACACCGGGAGTTTGAGGTTGCTGTGAACTATGATACCAGGGCACTCTACCATGGCAACAAAGTGAGACTCTGTCATAAATAAATAAATAATTTTTTTTAAATTTATATCATTGGGCATTTACCACAGAGTGGACCTTGGTCTGCCTTTTCACCCACATTTCCTAGAATGGGGTACTTCCTCCAATCCACACTGCGTATTCATTGATACCTTTAGAGAGAAAACAAAGAAATGAAAATGGGGAACGAGCAGAGCAGGGCAGGGCGGGAAAACAGATCGCAACTTGCCGGGCTTGGGCGTGTTCTGCATCATGTCAGGCATGTGACCAGTGCGTCTCCTTCCTCACACCCCGCCTGCTAACTGTGATGTAAGTAGGATTACTCCCTTTGGAGAGATGAGAGAACCGCAGCTCAGATACTGTAGGTGACTTGCCCACGGTCACAATGTTTATCAATAGCTAGTTGATTCAGAGATAATAAATGGGCCAAAAAGAATTGTGCTAGGACAAAGAAGAGAATAAATTGTCTTTGCTCCCTCCAAATAATTATGTCACTATGGCAAAACTTTGTATTGTATTATGTGTATATCATTGGGCTACTTGCTTTCATTATGAACTTTAGCCCTGTTCTTTGATGCCAGGATCACATGGGACAGTTACATCCAGAGCTGTCATACCAATTCTGCGGGGTGTAGAATTATACAGGGTATAGAATTGGGTGTAGAAATGGTATGACAAGGATGCCATAGGTAGGAAAAATTAACAAACTCATATTATATTTTATATTTATGTATCAATACCTAGTGAAATATTTTGTAAATATTTTGTAAAATTTTATGATGAGTATTTTGTAAATAAAAGTACCGTTAGCTACAATTTCCCATTTTCCCTATGTGTGTCTGTATGGCGAACTTTAGGACACCCTGTAGTCATTTCCTACCTATTAACATTTTTTGCACTTTTGCATTTATTTAAGTGAAAAAGCTCATTGAGTTTTTGCACAGCAAGTATACTCTGCCACCAGTGCTCAGACCAAGAAATGGAACTGTTTCCGCATCCTAAAGAGAAGTTATTATGCTGACTTCTAAGACTGTAGGGTAAATTTTGTCCTTCGTGTTTGGCTCCTTTGGCTCCACAGCATTATTGATGATATTCCAAATGGTTAAGTGTAGTTTAGTTCATCCCTTTCCATTTTGGTCCAGTGCTCCACAGTACGGCTGTTCCATCCTTTATTGATCCATTCTACTAGCAAACTGCATTTGGACAGCTCCGGTTCTGAGCCCACATGCACAAAGCTGCTGTGAACACTCTAAGAAGTCCTGTCTCTTGGTGAACATCTTGCCAACACTTACTTTTAAATATGAGTATAAAGGTCAATTCGCTGCCTGTCTCTTTTTCACAAATTTCCAAACTTCCTCTATTGGCTGAGTATAGAAAATGAGAATCTCCATGCAAGCCATCTGGGGGTTACATGATAAAAGAAAAGGAAGCAATGGAACATGAATTCTATGAGTTTTTGTTGTTCAGGCCAGTGTCCCCACCAAAACTGCTCCCTCCTAGATGACTGAGTTTCTGGAACCAGTGACATGGCAAGTTCAAGAAATTTATTCAATGGCACTCTCTGGGAAGGACAGTTGGTCTCCCATCAGAATGGCTACACAGCACAGAACCAAAGCCAGCGGTGAAGTGACTAGATAGTGGAGAGCACTGGCCCTTTTCAGTGCAGTGTGTGAACTCTAGCCACCACTGCTAATCATCCAGCATTTGATTCTATCCCTGGGAGTCAGCAACTGGTCCTCAAGGCCAAGAGGCTTTGACCACAGTCGCATAGTATAGAGGATGAACATCAAAATGCTTCCTGGAGGAGGTGCTGTGATCAAAAACAAGTCCTTCCCAGGTGTCCAAGAAGCCCCAGAACCAAGATCTAGGACTAAAAGCAAGATAAGGAGCTGAGGAACCAGGAAAGCTAAGAGCAGCATCTGTCAGGAGCAGCAGGCTGGAGGCAGCCACAGATTAATAATGGAGGTCCTCATGGTGTGTGTTTCACCTGTTCCGAGGTGAAGAACAGAATGGTGTAAGGGGGCCAGCACTGGCACACTCGAATTTGTTGATACTGCGTTTTCTACTATAAATTATTACCTTGACATTCTGGTTTCTACCCAGTGCTCAATGCTGTGCCTGGCACATAGAAGGGTCTCAGTAAATATTTGTTGGAATGCACAAATGTACACATTGGTTTTTAGCGAGGCTGGAGATTGAAGTTTCTAGACTTACACATCTTGACCCCACTTGAGTGAGAGGAGACCATCTGAGCAAGGCCAGCTGGCAGCCCAAGATACTGCCTCTATCTCTTTCCTGACCACCAAGACTTCCAGTTGGAGTCACCATAGCTTCCCCCTGCCCAGCAAGCCATTTCTGCATCACCACAAGAAATCTGGGCCCACTTCACAAAGAAGAAGCTGGAAATCTAGACAAAATGTCCTGTGACCTCTACTTGTCCTTTATACCCAGAGGGAAAATTCTAGAGAAAAGAATATTTCACAAAGGCCAAAACAACTGGGCCAAAGTGTTAGTTCCCCAGATCCAGCCCTGACATCTAGTTTGGAGCTAGTTTTTGTTGTTCGGGCCAGTGCCCCGCCAAAACTGCGGGGACACTGGAACCTATAGTTAAACTTCCACAGCACAGTTAAATTATGTTGATCAAAAAAAAGTTAAGAAAAGAATATACTTACTTTGTTTATTTTTATTAAATCATAAACACATAGATCATGTATTCATTAATGCATTTATGGAGTACATTGTGCTGATTTCATATAGAATTAGAAATGCTTACATCACACTGGTTAATATATACCTCATCTCGTTTACTTAGTTATTGTATTAAGAAAATTATACTCTATACTAATAGATCCAACATGTACCCTTGCATTATGCACCATAGGTGTGATCCCACCATTCACCCTCCCTCGATCTAACCTCACCCCTCCCCTTCCATCCCCCACTCCTCTACCCTTCATCTTGGGTTATAGTTGTGATCTATTCTTCATATGAAAGTGTGAGTGATTGTAAATTGGTTTCATAATAGTACTGAGTACATTGGATAATTTTTCTTCCATTCTTCTGATACTTTACTAAATAGGGTATG
>CAUYTI010011813.1:0-16434 GCA_963575145.1 Galago senegalensis
GATCTGTAGAAGACGGAAACTGGACCCACACCTTTCACCATTAACTAAGATAGACTCTCAGTGGATTAAGATTTAAACTTAAGACATGAAACTTTAAAAATACGAGAAGTACAAAGAAATACTTGAAGAAATCATCCTGGGAGAATATTTTATGAGGAAGACCCCCCTCCTGAGCAATTGCAGCAACACCAAAAATACACTACTGGGACCTGATCAAACTAAAAAGCTTCTGCACAGCCAGGAACACAGTAAGTAAAGCAAGCAGACAGCCCTCAGAAAGGGAGAAGATATTTTCAGGTTATGTCTCAACAAAGGTTTAATAACCAGAATTCAGAGATAACTCAAATGTATTAGCAAGAAAAGAACAAGTGATCCCATCTCAGGGTGGGCAAGGGACTTAAAGAGAAACTTCTCTGAAGAAGACAGGCACACGGCCTACAGACACATGAAAAAATGTTCATCATCTTAAATCATCAGAGAAATGCAAATCAAAACGACTTTGAGATATCATCTAACTCCAGTAAGATTAGCCCACATCACAAAATCCCAAAACCAGAGATGTTGGCATGGATGTGGAGAAAAGGGAACACTTCTACACTGCTGGTGGGAATGTAAACTAATATGTTCCTTTTGTAAAGATGTTTGGAGAACACTTAGGGATCTAAAAATCAGGATAGGGTTGCCTGATTATTCAATCCTGCCATTCAATCCTATATAATTCCTCTACTAGGTATATATCCAGAAGACCAAAAATCACATTATAACAAAGATATTTGTACCAGAATGTTTATTGCAGCCCAATTCATAATTGCTAAGTCATGGAAGAAGCCCAAGTACCCACTGACCCACAAATGGATTAATAAATTATAGTATATGTACACCACATAGTATTCCACATGGAATATTATGCAGCCTTAAAAAAAGATGAAGACTTTTCCTCTTTTGTGTTTACATGGATGGAGCTGGAACATATTCTTCTTAGCAACGTATCTCAAGAATGAAAAAAATAGTTAGCCCTACTATTAAACCAATTTATAGCTTTCAAATGAAAGCTATAACCCAATTATAGCATAAGAATATGGGGAAAGGGGAGAGGGAGGGGAAGAGAGGGGTAAGGATGGGTGGAGGATTGGTAATTGGTGGGGCCACACCTATGGTGCATCTTACATGTGAAATTTACTAAATATAGAATATAAATGTCTTAACACAATAACTAAGAAAATGCTGTAAGGCTATGCTAACCATCTTGATGAAAATATTTTAAATTGTATATAAAACCAGCACATGATACCCCATGATTGCATTAATATACACAGCTATGATTTAGTAAAAAAAAAAGAACTAGAAAAAAAATGGTTTCTACTGTATCAACTCATCTGAACCTGTCAGAGTTTACAGCAAACATGCTTTTATTTAATAAAAGATATGACAATCATTTGCACAGCAAAAGAAATAATTCTGATGTGCAAATGGTCCCATGAAACTAGTTATAAAATGAAGATCATATTTTTAATTCAACTTTCCTAAAACATGTATTTCATCTCAATAAAGTACAAAATCAATGAATGACAGCATTTTGGGGAGATTCTATTTTAAATTATCTATAAATGATATTCATTTTTATTTTATTTTTATTTCAGAATATTATATAAATTATATTTTAAATACATCCAATAGTGATTGACAAACCAAAATCAGTTTCTCAGGAAGGACTTATGTTCATTTATTTCACACTTAACGTGGTAATATAATCATCAGTATTTCACTATCAGATCCTGGTGTCACAGGATATAAAAATACAAATAGTCTTCATAGAAATCTACCAACCCAAGCATAGACTCTCGTCATTTGATGAAAGAGGGTTCTTCAAAATAAGGAGATATCTTTGAGGACAAAGATTTATGATACATTTAAAAAAAAATGTGAACTATTCACAGCCATCCACCTGGCAAAGGCAAAGCTTGAGATAGACACACACTGGGGTCTCCTCTGACACCAGGCTCCAGTGCTTTATGCAACAGTGACCTTGGAGGCTTTTCTGTAAGTGATAGATAATCCAACCCAACAGCTGGCCTACCAGATCATGCCTTGGTTGAAGATCAGAGCGAGGACGTTGCCGCTGATGTCAAATTCAGTGTACGAAGGCTAGAGGAGACAGAAATGTTCAGTGGATTAGCATCTCACAGAGAGAAAGTCGAAAGGCTAGTGGTTCTGCACAGGGGAGACTGGGCCCTCACTGACTTTCCTTCAGCAGCAATAGCAGAATATTCAATATGATAAATAACCAGAGATAAGGAAAATGATAAGAAAACATCCTTTTTTTAACATAGTAAAGCCTTTTAAAATGCTGTCATTCAATGCTCTGGAAGCGTGGCAGGACAGGCTCTCTTACATATGTTGGGTGGAGTAAACACTGCAGCAAGGTTTCAGAGAAACAGTTTGATGACACACCTCAAAAGCTTTAAAAAATCTCATTCTCTTTGACACTGTAAGTATCTCTAGGAAGTTGTCTTAACAAAATAATCTGAAATGCTGACACATTTTAACAAGCAAAGATGAAACCATCTAAATGCTTAACATTAGTTAATAAGTATGATCTATCCGTGCCATGAGAGATGTTGCAGCTAATTAAAACCATTATGGAGGCTTATTTATATAAGTAAATGATAAATATGGGACAATATTAAATAAAAATATGCAAAATTATACATTTATTATCTTAATCAAGTTTATAGGGAGCTATGTGCAGAGAAAAGATTAGAAAATGATCCACAAAATAGTAATAGCTTCTATGTGAGTGATACACTTTTGTTGTTGTTGTTGCAGTTTGGCCAGGGCCAGGTTTGAACCCACCACCCTCGGTATATGGGGCAGGTGCCCTACTGACTGAGCCACAGGCGCCACTCTTTTTTTAAAAAAGTTTTAAATATTTAACATTTTTTCAACAAAAATGTAAATTGACTTTAAAGTAAAATAAGTTTAGAAAAAAAATTATAACAAAACTTGAATAAGTCATTCAACTCAATGTCCCATCCCCATGCCCTGGATAAAACTATCATACTTAGGGCACCGGCACCGGCACCAGGCTGCTGTCTGCAGAAAGGACATCAATGCAACAGGAGATGGTGTCTGTGTCAGGGTGGCCCCTCCTGGTAGCAATTAGGCATCCTAGCAAAGAAGTTTCAATCAGCAGGATTAGTGCCAATTAACACAGGCAACAAAGCTGGCTCCTGTCTAATTTGGGATAGAGAATTCAGAGGACACAGACTCACTGGAAATAAGAGAACAAGTGAGCAGCACATATGGAATGGGCTGGAGAGGGGCAAGGAGACCACGGAAGAGAGACCAAGAGATGGGCAGGTCTCTAGCACTGCCCAGACTAACATCTCCAGCTGTACCCCAGACCACATGCATCCCCATAAAAATCTCCCCTGATGTGTGCACACACACACACAAAATGACCAGAGAGAATCTCTGTTCTTCTCAAACCCAAGAACTCAAATATACATTTATAATAACATAGATTCCATCCCTGATCTGGAACTCCAAAACACTCTTCCCAATTTTTTTAAGTGCTTTGTCTCAAGAGTCTCATGAGCACAGATTTCAACGTCACCATTTTCCCAAAAGGCCATAGAACTTCCCTATTTAAGTGAAAGACACAGCAATCTGCCTTATAAGCCATTCAAGGAATGAACAGTGAGGGGCATAACAGGAGTGGTTAAGCCTCAGGAGAAAGGGATGAGATGATATATAAGGAAATCACAAATAGCATTACATATTAAACAGGACTAAAATGACCTGGACAATTGCCACATGATTTCATTCAAGATACTGTTAAAGGTTATATACCACGTGCTTCACTAGTTTGCAGATATTCTAGAACAGTGGTTCTCAACCTGTGGGGGTCGAATGACCCTTTCACAGGGGTCGCCTAAATACAGATATTTACATTATGAATCATAACAGTAGCAAAATTACAGTTATGAAGTAGCAACAAGAGTAATGTTATGGTTGGGGGTCACCACAACATGAGGAATTGTATTAAAGGGTTGCGACATTAGGAAGGTTGAGAACCCACTGTTCCAGATGGATAATGTTCATGAGAGGCAAAGAAGGTTCAGTTGGTAGCTTTTATTTTAAAATCAACAATAAAAACAATGAGTCCTTCATGGAGAAAAATGATTACTTCTTATCTTGAGAACATGAACTCTGAATCTTTTTCCTCCTATGGGCTTGCTTTGCTCTGAACCACATATGCTTTTTTCCTGGAGCCCTGAGTGACCACAGATACCGGGTGGCCTACGCCATCTGTGGCCTTGGAACAGCCCTGCTCTGTGTCATTTCAAGAATGAAACCTTGGGCCTGGCTCAAGTCCAGCCCCAGCCAAAAAATGCAGAAAAAAAAAAACCAAGAATCAAACCTTCAATTTTGGCTTCTGGAGAATGGTGTCATGATTGAGTCTAACAAACTAATGAATATTAAAAAAATCAGCCCTTTGGATGTTTACTACTGTCTCACAGGCACATAAACCTCTTGAGGGTCATTTGACATGAGGTATTTTAAAACTAGTTGGCAAGAAAAACACAAAGAATGCCCTGGGAATCCCTGGCTCCACACTTTGTTTGAAGCAAGTACAGTTGGAGGAATAATATCTCCAATGTGTAAACCGGCCTAATGCAGAGAAAGGATACAGGAATGCCCTATTGTACTAATAGTTCTCTGGTGGAAACATTTGACTGGAATTCAACCTTGAGTAGTAGACTTGGTCCTACCAATTTCTAGCTGGGTCAGCCGATGTCTTTAGGTTTTAGTTTCCTGACAGATAAATTAATGAAATGAACTAGATCAAGGTCAACATACTATGGCATTGCCCCAAATCTGGGCTGTCAGCAGTTTTTTCTAAATACATTTTTATTGGAATACAGCTACATTTATTCTTTGATGAATTGTATATGACTATTTTGGACTAAAACAGAGTTCAGTATTGTTAACAGAGACTGCATGGCTCACCAGAGGTAAAACACTTATTATCTGTCCCTTTGTGAGAAAAGTTTGCCAACACCTCACCTAAATAATTTCTAAGACCCCCTTCTAATTTAGAAATCTGTTATTGGTCGAAAATCGGAGTCCATTACAAAAGAAGTGCTTCTCTGTAAACATCTTAGAAATGGAAATGGAATACTTTATCCAATAAACATAAAGGCTCTCTCTAAACGTGAAATAAATATAAGAAGAAAAAAATTCAATGCTTATTTTTAATAGTAGACTTTTAAAAACACTCAAGATTATAGTATAAAGTTTTTAAAGCAATACTTAAACATATAAATCAATTTGCAATGCACTTGTTTAATTGCCTCTAAAGTAGAAAAGCATAAAGGTAAATGATGCTTGGGGAAAAAATAAGTTTTTCTAAAACCTGAGATAATAAAATTATTCCCCTGAATTAAGTGTAATAAACTCACTAATGGCTGCTCATCCGAGTATGAAGCCCAGTAAGCTGCCAGCAACATTAAGAACCCATCTGGATTTGAGCTGAGGTCCAGAAGAGTCAAGGGGTTGGAAATGGTCTTGTTTTATTTTTGGACCTTTGTGGTGTGCTAGAGTCAGCCATCTACCCGGAGGGAAGACATATGGTGCTCACTGGACAAAAAGCCTGGGAACATCCATTCTTTCTCTGTAAGTTTAGTTACTTGGGGCAGATTGCCAACACCGTGCAAGTCAGGAGCTCAGAGGGAATCAATTCTGTCATTGCTCTAAATCACCTGATCAGCACCACACAAGTCCCAGCTGGAATCACTCTACAAAGAGGCTGGCCTGGGCTGTGGCTCCAGACTCTTGAGCGTGGCCCCAGATAAGAACCAGCAGCGTCACCCAGGAACTTTTAGAAAAGCACCTTCTGGGTGCTTAGGAACTTTTAGAAAAGCACCTTGCCCCAGATCTACTGAATCAGAAATGCTGCTTTTCCACAGGGCCTCAGGGGATTCTATCTGATGTTTGCTCAAATTTAAGAAACACCAATTTAAGACAAACCCAGCCTCATCTGCTAGGATGATGCAGCCTTGGGGGCTTTGCTCTTTGAACCAAGTTGGTAGTAGGATCCTGTTAAAGCAGATAGACTCTGTCCACATATGCAGTGGACCTTCAAATGTAGCCTGTACTGGCCCTGTTCCCATGTTCTCACCCCCTTGCGGGCTGTCGATGACTCCTTACTGAGGAGTCCATGCTGGACCATGCTGTGTCCCTGAGCCACTGAAAAGTATCTTCATGTTCCCAGCTAGAGGACATCAGTTTATCTTCTAATTCTACAACTCAGCCCATCCTGCCAACTCTGTTCTACTGCAAGTAATCTGTCTGAGCCCAGGAGCACCCTGAGTTCTAAAACCCAGAGGTTTGGCTCTTCGCTTGCTCATGTTTTAGCAGTTTTTAAAAATTCTGAGGTTAAGTATTACAATGAAATTCCAACACGATGAAAATTTGGTTGATGACTTTGAAGTTGATCAGACATGGGTCTGAGGCCTACCATGGACAAGCCATGTGTCTCTGATCAAATTATTTAATATCCCCTAAGCCTCAGTTTACCATAAAGAAGAAATAGTAATAACAACCTCACAGCATTCTATATGATTACATAGAATCATGTTTTGTAAATTATTTTGTGATTTTTCTGATGCATAAGTACTACTTAAACATATAAGACAGTATAATGTATAATAGAGAATCTGGTCAGATGGCCTGTCAATCATGTGCCACTTAGTTATGAATAATTTTGAATCCCTTTTATCACACCTCCAGGAAATCTTCTATAGCTTCCATTTACATAAATTGAACAAAGATGACACTAAAAATATAATTATAAACAAGACACTGGGTTTGACTGAACGTACCCTTATCCCATGCCCTGTATTCAATGCTGTTTCTGCCTGGAAATTTTTTTACTTATTTTACTGATAAATCATAAGGATAGTGTCAATGCAAATTAAGGTGAAAGACATCCTTCCCTGAACTGTTACAGAACACTGAAGAGTTTATAAGGATCTCACCTTGTGCTGAATTAGAGCAGTTTAAATCCCTTCTGGGGAAAGCCATTCTGCTCCCCATGAGTCAGTGAACTGTTTAGAAACACTGAGAGCTCTCATGCTCAGGGAAGCCTTGGGAAATACTAATTTACATTACCTGGTCTAGTAATCTGCTCCAAGCCAGTAATTTTCTCACCTTGGTTTATGTTCATAGGTTTTTTGTGATAATACTTTGGCCATAAATTTGTTACTTGAAAAATATACAGGATCACTTGTAACCCAACTCTCTCAGATGGAACCATATACCATTCAGTTTAACACAGTATTTTTGTCCAGAAGTGCAATTCATTGTCTTTATTTGTTCTCTGGCTACCAAAGAACCTCATTTTAATTTACAGACTCAATTTTTCATATATCAAATATAAACATTATGGTTGATTATTTCAAAATTCCACCCAACTTTAGCATTGCATGGATCTCAGAATCTGATGCAAGAGCCCGCAGAGTTTGGCTTTTACAGAGGTTACTATAAGTCAAGTGAACAGGCTTTTTAAGAGACACTTTCTCTGTGACTGAGCAATTCAACTTATGAGAAATTTATTATAAGGAAATAATTTATGCACACCACTATGATTTATCTATGAAGATATTTATTTACATGATATAATTCAATGCTATCCTAATATTTATCATAAACATAAGACACAATTAGACTAATAACAAATTTGAAAATATTAATTATAGTACAGTTATATGCAAAATATTATGCAACCATTAAAAAGCCTGGGAGGCTGAGCACAAAGGCTCACACCTGGAATCCTAGTGCTCTGGGAGGCTGAGATGGGAGGATTGCTTGAAGTTGGGGGTTCAAGACCAGCCTGAGCAAGAGTGAGACCCTACCTCTACTAAAAAATGGAAAAATCAGCTGGGGATGATTGTAGATACTTGTAGTCCCAGATGCTTAGGAGGCTGAGGCAGGAGGATCACTTGAGCTCAGGAATTTGAGATTGCTGTGAACTATGTGAGATGATGCCACTGCACTTTACCTGGGTGACAGAGCAAGGCTCTGTGTCAAAAAAATAAAGGCATAGGAAATGGTGTTACTGTTAGAATGAAAAAAAGACTCCATACAACCAATTTATATCTGTCTACCTACCTGTATACATATATATATGTAAAAATCTATAATACTGAATATAGATGTATAGTACCTGTTTATTTACTTGTAAATAATACTAATACTATTTCATATAAATAATTCACATAATTTCATTAATGGTGGAAATTATCTGAGATTTTTTTACTTTCATATTTAGCTTTATTTTTTTTTCTAAATTTTCTACAATGAACTGTCATTATTTGGGGAATTCGGGTAAAGAAAAAAACACAACAAAACCAATATACTTTTTGTGTGTGTATACAGCAGAAAGTCCACAGTCTTCTCTCTGAGTTCTGCTAGAATTCTCAAGTACCTTCTCTGCCCATCTCAGGTTCTCCTTCCCGTCATGACAGATACTTTCTATGCCATATTGTCAGCTAGCCAGTCCAAGACAATAGCAGAGAAACATCCTTGTCAGCACTCTGAGCTCCCAAACACCTCGTTTTAATGTTCTGCATCTACCCCCACGTGGCCGTGTTTTCTAGCTTTGGGACCATGTCTTACAACTGTCCCTCAACCAGGAACCCCTTCCATCTCTTGAAATCCTGATCAACCTTAAATCCCATTCAAAGGCTTCCCCTCCATAATGTCTACATTTCTACTGGAGCACACCTCTCTGCCCCTTCCTTCTCCCTCCCCCGTCTCTTCTCTCTCCCTCCCCCTTCTCTTCTCATCTCTCTCTCCCTCAAGTCCCCTAGCAATTGGCTTCTTCTATGGTTTGTGTCTTTTTTGCCCTCATTGATATTGCAAGCTTGCTAGACAAATGAAAATCCCGACTGCAGGAGGGCAGTAGTTTCTTAAATTCTCCCAATTTTTCCCTAGGTGAATGTGGTCCAGTATTGTCAGGCCTACCAATATGTCAAGGAAAGCAAGAAATTCACTTAAAAAAAAATCTCCCTTTGTTTAACTATTAGCTCATAAAAAACAAAAATAAGCAACAACAACACTGGGCAGACCAAACCAAAAAATATCCCTTAGCTGAATCCAGCCTGCAGGCCTCATGTGCAGGCCACAACGCCTCTGTAGGTTACGGCCTCGTCTCTGTGTTCCCTTATCCCATGGCACAGAGCTTGCTCCTGATAGTTCTTACCTAGTGGGCACTCAGCTGGGTCACCTACCCACGTGGTGGGTCAGTGATAATAGGACCACATCAAAGATCCATCATCCAACATTCAGGTTTTAAAACTTGTTTTGATTCTGAGCTTTTCTCTAAAGAACCTTCCAAAGGTGACATGGGAGAAAATTCTTTTTCTATGACCTAAAACAGGAACTTGTCTTTTTCCTGTACTTTGTGCTCACCCAATAAATAATAAATTACAGTCACTTAATTACTGCTTTTATGCATCCAGACCATGTTACGCTGACTTTATATTTGCAGGCAAATTTTCTACCACTTAAGAAGAAAGCTGCGAGGCATAAAAGGGAAGCAAAAGCCAAGCAGTGGACTCAGAAAGAAATGGCCATTTTTATGTCTGCCTTAGAGGAGCTGAATCAGGCAGGGAAAATAGAAATGAAACCAAGCCAGCCCAATACCTCATAGCGGGACTGGGAAACAGCCCAGCAGTGTCCTGGATGGGGGCATTACCTCACTGTCATTCACGGCAGAGCATTACCTAACTGCTTCCGGCTCATCTGGGAAGGTAGCTGCAATGAGAGTGACCGAGATGACCTCATGAAAGGTACCATCTCAGTGTGGGAGAGCCAGACAGAGGATCTATCCCGGAATCTTGAAAACAGTCCTGAATGTCCAGAGACTAATGGACATGGCGCCGGGGGAGGAGGGGCATAAAGGATGTTCTTTCCCTAATGAGGAAAGAAACATCATTGGCTCAAGAGCAGTAAGCCAGAGGTGACTCCTGGGCACAGGAGATAGATAGTGCTGCTTTGACAGAGCTAGAATGCAAGGTTCATCTTGTCACACCTGCCACATACCTACTGCCGTTCAATAACAGAGGTCAAGCTCCATTTTCATAGAGCCTTTGCATTCTAAAGGAGGGAGACAGATCATAATCACCTTTTAAAAAGAAAATGACAAAGAATTGCATGTCTCATGAGGAAAATAAAGAGTGTGTTGAAATGGAGAGTGCCTTGTGAGCTACTGTAGGTCGGATGGTCAGAGAAGAGCTCAAAGGCAGTGACACATTGTCTCAGTCCTTAATGGCAAGAAGGAATCAGCTATGCCAAGTTCAAGGGCAGCATCCCCTCTTGAGGGAGAAACAGCTAGTGCAGATGCAGAAACCATCTTGTGTTTGAGCATGAAGAGAAGCCTGTGTTTGTGGATTTTACACAGCGAGAGCACAAGTGGTAGCAAAGGAGCTGAGCGGGAAGGAAAAGAAGCAGGTCATATAGGGCATCAAAGGCCAAGAAAAGGATTTGGAATTCATTCTAAGAAGAATGAAAAAAGCCACTAGAAGATTTTAAGCAAATGAGTACTATCAACCCCCAAGTCTTATTTCTTGGGATGACTGGAATCAATTTCATTTGCAAAAGAAGGACAGTGGAAAGCCCCCAATGTGCCACAGAGAGATGTGCACTGCTGCTGTCCTCAGACTCTGCAGCTGGACCTGGGTGCTGCAGAGGGGAAGCTGCTAACAGCCAGCACCAGTGGGGACCCCAGAATCCTGCACCCTTGTTTCGGGAAAAAAAACCACCACTGCCAGAATTCAGCTCCACCACCACCTGTCAGCAAACAGGGCCTTCTATGAAGCTTGTGCAGCTGCCTGCATGCACCCGACCTTCTGTTGACCTCTTATTAGACTGTGAGCTTCATGAAGTAAATATCACGTGTATGGAATCATTTTATCCACCCTCCTCTCCAAGTCTTCTGCACACTCACTGGCACTTGATCATTATCTAGGAGCTTGAAGAATTGCTCAAAAATTGATAGAATATGCACTTGATACTAGCCACCTTGCCTTGCTTCTTTCCAGAAGCACAGGGTCAGGGGAGGGACATGCTGACATGCTGACTATGGGCCAAGATTATTTACCGAGTTTAATATTTTATCAGGTTGGGTCCATTGCATTGGCTATCCTGTGCTAATTTCACTAGAATATTGTAAAACATGATTCTCAAGTCCACTTTCCTCTACATTATCACCATATTCACTGGTCTTCCTGAGAGAGAGGAAGGTCTGACATCCAAAGAGATTTCAGAGAGGCTCTGACATCCAAAGCGATGTCAGAGAGGCTCTGACATCAAAAAAGGTGATCCCACCCACAGGACTCTGCGGTGCCTCCATCTTCTATGTAATTGGGTGTGTGAATGATGATTCACAAAGAAGAGGTCTGAAAAGACAAAAATTAGTATCATACTCACATTTCCATATTCCAAATCACAGAACCAGCAGGAATTGCAAAACCTCACAAAACATGCCGAGACAGTCCCCATGAGGACTGTGATATAGGTGGTGGGAACACCAGAGACTGTCAGCCACACGAATTCTTATTGAGACAATACCTGTTAAAACTGTTCTATTTTCTAATAGGCCTAGGGTTGGCATCAAAGTTGGCATGCGTCTCAAAAGTTATTGGCTCGAAGACTGAAATTAATGGTAAAAGAAAAAAAGACTAGCCATATTTAGCAAATGAAAAATGTATCATCCCTATTTTTCTAGTAAAAGTGATTAATTTTCATTGTATCAAAGTTCTTTTTACCGAGAAACTTATAATTATGACATAAGAATCAAAAACAGATGGAAAGATACTGACCACACAAAAGTTTAAAACTGTTAGATGGCAAATGACCCTATTTAGAAAGCTAAAAGGCAAACTCAGTAAAAGCATTTGTAACATATATAAGAGTTAGTATTCCCAACACATTAAAAACTTTTATAAATCGGCATGAAAATAGATGAGCAATCCAATAAAGAAAATATTGGCACAAGTCACAAAAAATTCACAAAAGACAAGTGTTTATTATAACATTGACAAATAGTTAACATCCCACATCATCAAAATGCAAATTAAAACAATGAGTTGTTACCTCAGAGAACGATAAATTGATTTGAAATCCTTACTTTTCCACGTTGGTGAGGGTGCAGTGACGAGGCACTGGCAGAAAGTGATGGGGAAGTTCAACTGGCACAGTGTTGGGAAAAATTTGTTAAGATCTATCATATTTTAAAGTGTTTGGAATTTGAACAAGACAATTCACCTTTAGAAATTATAGCAATATTCATAAAAGTACACAAATATGTATATACAGCTAGAAAGTATTGCTTCTTTCAAACAAAAATTGAAATAAATTCAAATATGCTAAGGAAAAGATGAATTAAATAAAACAAAATGAGTGTCCACACAGTGGAATATTGTAAGCCCTTAACACAAAATTCTATAATTATGATAGATGCACAGCTGTGTGAATGTACTAGAAACCATCGAATCGTATAATAGTAAATTAGCGAACTTTATGGTATGTGACTTATATCTCAACAAAATTACTTAAAAAGTGCTAAAATGCTATGCTTTTATGTAAAATATTTACTAAATGCTACATGTGGTATGAACTCATTTGTTAGCAAACAACATTCTATGTTCATATTTATTTTTACATGTATTATGGATGTATTTTCCAAATATTTACATATACGCCAAGGAAAGGTCTAGAAAATTAGAAACTGATGTCCATAGTGATATGGCCTTGAATTTATGTGCAAAGTGTGGGTGCTATGGTTTAGTGATGAGGTTCCCTATTTCTCATGGAACTCGCATGACAGCAGGTAATAAATGTAAGACTAGACATCAATTATAAATTTTTAACATAATAGTTTATGCCTGTTCTTCCTTATCTATTTCTTCTCAATAATTTGCTCCCTAAGGGTAAAGACACTAATCATCTAACAAGGTTTATTTTGTCAGAAAAACAGAGTGCTCTGCCACATTATGAGAAGTCTTTGTTTTATTCCCAACACGTATTTGCCCCACTAAAATAACTGGTGAGGAAGAATTTCCTTTTGGAGTAAAGGGCCATTGATCGACTCGGAGTCATTAGTTAGGCTGAGTTCCAGGCTCGTACCTCTGAGCAGTGCCTCCTAAACCCCAGGCAGTCACACACCACCTTCATGATTCTTACTGTGTCCAAGTACTAGCTGAAATATCATTTGCTATTTCTTTTAATGTTAATAAGGTTTATTTCAAAAATAATTGTTACTATTATACATAGGAAGTATATAATATTGTCTACCATACATATACATTAACTATAAAATAAATACAATAAAAACAAAGGAAAACACTGAAAGTTAAAAATATAAGACACAGTTTTAGTATTTATTTATTTATTTATTTATTTATTTTTGAGACACAGTCTCACTGTGTCACCCTCAGTAGAGTGCTGTGACATCACAGCTCACAGTAACCTCAAACTCTTGGGCTTTAGCAATTTCTTTTGCCTCAACTTCTCAAGTAGCTGGTACTACAGGTACCCACCACAATGCCCAGCTATTTTTTTTTGTGTGTGTGGTAATTGTCACTGTTTAGCTGGCCTGGGCTGGGTTCAAACCCACCAGCCTCAGAGTATGTGGCCCCAGCTGACAGGTTTAGTTTTTAGCGCCCACCAAAACCAGTGCCTGTCACAAGGGCTGGTAAGCCCTAATACCTTTGGGGAAGTGATTTCAAAGAACAGGAGTGTGGAGTGGGAAGAATGAAGCAGCAATGGAGAGAAAGCCTTTCCCCCAAGGTATGGTAAAAACTGTCACCACTGGGACAAGCAGGTGTCAGTACCTCTGGGAACCCACTTAGTAGACACACAAAATAAGCCTCAGGATTGTCCACTCTGGAGACCAAAGAGGGACACATTTATCCACCAGCTCACCTTTCCCACCAGTCTAAGGTGGCTCTGTAAGTGTTAACACTCTACCTGGTGACAGCAGAGGAGGGCAGGGTAAAGGTGGGATATGCTCGCAGCCAGCCCAGACGCTATCTGTAGGGGCTGCACACTGTCCTTTCCTGCAGCAGCGGGAGCAAAACATGAGTCAAGAGTAAGGTGATCAGATTTTAACATTGGTAAAGCGGGACACCACTGGGGGGGAGGGTGCTGACAACAATGCAAACTTTGATAAGCAGTTCCAGATAATCACTTTTCAACAATTATTTGTTATTATTACAGTTTAACATTATAAAATTAACAAAAATAATATAAAACTCATATCCTGGCAAAATAGCCACATGGCAGCCGAAACGGTACGTTCCCTTACTGTTCTCCCACCTGTTGGTGCATTCTTTCCAAAAATCGGGACTTCTTTAAAATGCCACAGGACAAACTGTTAAAAAATCAGGACTGTCCCATGAAAAGCGGAGCATCTGGTCACCCTAGCCAAGAGGGAGCGAGGACTCTGCCTAATCTGAAAGCTCCTGCACAGTCCGACTCTTGTCCAGCTCTCTGTCTCCTTCTTGCATTGCTCTTCCCTTTGTCTTCTCTACTCCAGTCCTATTGACTTTTTTCCAGACCTTCAAACTCCACCTTCCTTTAGGCCACAGTGTCTTCACACATGGTCCTCACTTTTATTCCATCATTTTTACTTCGCTTCTTTCTTGACTCAGTTTATGCAACTAATGCGGATCCAATGGCATTGCTAATTTAGCAAAACCTCCTTCACCTCCCTGGCAAGGGCAAGCTTCCTATAAAATGTTCTCAGAGTCCATAAATTTCATCTTTGCCATGCCAGGTGCCACTGTGAATTTCCAGTCTTAGCCTTTATTTGTTCCCCTTTGTATCTGCCGTGTCTAGCACAATGCCTGCCACGTGGTGTGCCCTCAAGATACATGGAATAAATATGTGGTTACTTCTGAGCATAATTTTTTCTCTGTCCTACTTGTGTTCTCCTTCGCTTTCCTCAGGTCATGTCAAGTTCAGATTCTAATCAGTTAGAGGTAGGCTGGGGGGAGGGAGGAGACATATTTTTACATTTTCACTGCCAGGTATGGAAGACTTTCATAGGTGAGAAAACTCTTTACAGTGGTGGGTAAGTCCCCTGCCTCCTCCTAATCAGCCTCATATCAGTGGTTGAAATCTTATTCTTTCCCAAGTATAGAAAGTTACGTGACCTTTCACATAAGATGCCTGAAGAGGATTTAAAAAATTAAAATTTAAAAATGTATATTCACATACCATAGGAGAAATACAATTTAGAGGAAAGGGAACCCAAAAATGTTGACTTAGCCCAGGTCAGGAACATTATCCAAGGCCAATTCCTAGTGTGTTTAGCTGGACATCAGGTCCTGGAAAACAGCCTCTTGTTGAGCACCATGCCTAAAACTTTTGCACTTGTAATACCTGGTCAAAATGTCTGGGCAGCTGTGATGAGTAAACCTAAGGGAATCAGTCATTGGTGGTGAAAGGGAAAACGTCAGGCAAGGAGCATCAAGAAAGTCCACAGACTGCAGTGTTCCCAGGCAGGAGTGGGCAGAGTGTGCACTGACACTGATCATGTTTCTAGGGGACAATTCAGCACTGGGAATAAGGATACAACTGTAAGCAGACTACTAGGTTTGGGTTGGGCTCCTGTCACTGACTGCTGAGAGGTCTGGAACAAATTGCCTCTCTAACTCTCAGTCTCCTTGTTGATGAAATAGGAATATAATATAACATATCTCAGAAGTAATTTAAAAATGGTAACACCTGGCATATGAGAAATATTAAATATATTTTAGCTAGAGTGGTGATTATTTCCAGCTTTTTCTTTGTCTCCTTCCCCCAAATGCAGAACTCAGTATCTGGCATCAATAGCTACCCCCAGGAAGGGCTCTGCTTGCTGCCTGCCTATCAAATGCCAGTGGAGGAGAGACTGAATGACCACTTGGGAATCTGTGAGAGGTAAAGAAGTAGTCAAAAACTTTGATTTTTTTTTTTTAAAGTCTTGCTCTGCACCCCCAGGCTGGAGGGCAGCAGCACCATCGTAGTTCTTTGGAAACTTGAGCTCGTGGCTCAAGGGATCCTCTGACCTCAGCCTTCTCAATAGCCAGGAACACAGTTGTGCACCACCATAGCCGAGTCAATTTCAAATTATCTTATGTTCGAAAGTGAGAGGTCCTTGAGTCTCACATCATCCTTGAGGAGAATCATAGCAGAGGGCAACCATGGAGCAGAGAGGAAACATCTGGAATGTTCTCACAGAACAATGACTGAGGCTTTAGGGTGCACTTACAGCATTAACTGCACAGAAGCTGCCCTTACTATTTATTCTGGAGTCATCTTTTCAGGATTAAAGGATAGGAATTTTCTAGACACATGGATATAGATACTGATCTCTCAGAA
>CAUYTI010011814.1:0-24922 GCA_963575145.1 Galago senegalensis
GCTCCTTTGAGCCACAGGTGCCGCCCTCTCACTTTCTTAATTATTATGTTAAGACATTTATACTCTATATAACAGATTTCCCATGTACCATTGCAAAATGCACCATAGGTGTGATCCCACCGATTGCCGTCCCTCCACCCATCCTTCCCTCTCCCCTCTCCTCCCCCTCCTCTACCCTCCTTCATCTTGGGCTATAGTTGTGCACTTATATCATCCCAGGTGGAACATGAAGAAAGAATTTTATTTGCCAAAGATAGAGCACATATCTGTCCCAACATAAGTCTCATTATAACCAATTTGAACCATGTCATCTCTACCAGTGGGACTTCAGTATTTGAAAATTTCTCAGGATCTTGTGAATGCATTTTGGGGACAAAGTGAGTGGATATTAAACTAACTAAAAAATTCCCTAGGCACCCATTGAATGATGTCCAAGGTTACATTGTCTTGGATTTATTATTATTATTATTACTTTGAACAGTCCATGAATTTCGTTATCCAGCTACATATCTTCCAAATGATGAGCTACACTAGCAATGTTCTTGCAGGCAAGTTATTTTCTTTAGATGAAATAAAATTTGTCACCATAGAAAGTTGCTGTTTTAACAGACTTAGGAAAATTAAATCCTTTATGTATAGCAACATTTATAGCAGCTCAAACTTTAGAGACCATCATAGCCAGATTTTAAATTGAGCCTGAAACAGCTTGCCTCAAAGACTCCTCTTGAGTGGCCTAGTAAATTTATTTTTTTCTTCACAGGTCATCTACATAGTGAAGCAGAACAAACACACATCATTTCTTTTGAGTCCACTCCCTTGGGGCAAATTCATTCTCTGACCGAAATGGAACTTCAGTGGGTGTCTCAGACACTTGATCATTTGAAAGGAAACAAAATATACACTCCCTGTTCAATATAAATTAGGTCACTGGCATTTTTATGCAATGATTTCATAAAAATATAGACATGACTGAAAATAAATTTATTTAAGTTCCACTCTGTAAAAAAGCACTCAAGGAAGCAATTCAAAAAGTTTAAAACAGTGATTTCTTCTTTTTTCAATCAAAGTTATTCAAACATATTCAAATTCAAAATCAAACATGGGGTAAAACAATCAGAGAACCTAAGAGGCTATCTTAATTCAGATATATTGTCCAAAGCAAGATGGAAATTAGCTTTTTTCTCATGCAAACACTGAAGTTGGTAAGCATTACTAGTAAGAAGGTCCACAAGGTCATCCACAAGGTCATCCAGGATTCCAGGATCCCAGGATCCCATCATGTTGTTCTCCCATCACTAGTAATGCCTCTATCCACAAGATCTGAAATTGCTCATCTTCTCACCCCTATATTGTGCATACTGTACGTACTGCATATTCACTTCTGCTCATAACCCATGGCCATACCTATATGCAATGGAGGATAGGAGTCACAGCATTTATTCTAGTCATGTACCTAGTCAAAATGATGTAATTACTATGGAAGAAGGGCACAAAGGATTTTAGAGGATATCTAAGAGTTGGTGCCCTAGATGTCATTTTAGACTAAAAAAGAATTTTAAATGATGTATAAAATAATAAAAACTGAACTCTTTGATTGAAGAGGGGATATGGTGAAAGACTGGACTGTCACCCATGATTCTTCCTTCATTATCCATGAGGTTCCTCTAATAAAAATTAGAAACTACTGCTCTGGACATGGGCAGAAAACTGAAATGTCTAAGAGATTAAGTAGATAAACGTAGCAGGTTGGGTGGGACATGTGGCTGGCAGGGGACCACCTGAAGCCAACGTTCCCAGTCAGATCTACTGTGGCTTGCTGGACTTGATGTCAGTCTATTGCTGCTTTGCACAACTCTGGGCCTAGAGTCATGAAACATTCTAGTTTTCGAAGAGAAGTCAGAAATCTATATTACACTGAAATTACCTGATTTTTTGAATTGGCTACTAATTAAAACATCTTGTGATATTATAAAGATCAAAAATACATCTATAATCTAGATTTACTCAAGGGTCACTCAGTACAATCTACACTCTTCTAGGCCAGTCATTTCATTTTCTGGACAAAGAAACAGAACCTAGAGTGGTTGAGTGACTGTCCTATGGTCACATAGATAGTGACACTTGTTCAGATATTTTTTATCTTTAAATTCAATACTTCTTACATTACAGGATCATAAAATATCATTGTGAAGTTTACAATAAGCAAATATGAAAAAAATTCTTTAAAAGTAACCTAATTCTATGCTGTAATTTAGTGTTCAGCTTTGAGATGAAATATTGGACAGCAGGTCAAGTATGTGCTCTGTGTCCGACTCCCTCCAAATCCTGTAACTGGAGCAAGATCTCTTGTATTTTCTCCCCTCCCAACTCGGGTTTGCCAGAGCCCTGGCTGCCTGATTAGTAACACATGAGGTCAGGAACCGTCAAAGGATTATCACTGGCAACCACCCAGTAGCTAATCTTCCCTTTTCCAGCATGGCCCATTTCATTGCACACTCATATCCTATTGGTGACAGACTCACTGCAAAACACATTTTTCACTTTTATGTGTATTTTTCTCTGTATGCTGTAAAGTTATATGATTGAAAATTTTTTGGCTGAGAACTTTAAATATATAAAAATGAATAATATTTACCATCTAAATGCGTGAATGGAACTGAATTGTTCATAGGTTATTCATACATGACTTGCATGAGCTTTTTCATGAATATTTCTATTCTTTAGCAGATTGTAGCAGAAAAAAATTTTTGAGTCAGTCATAAACAAATACTTCATACCTTATTTCTACCTTATGTTGGGGTAGTTTAGGTTTAAAAATTAAATGAAGAGCTATGCTTATTTTCTGATTTTTTTTTAAGAATCTTTGCCTTGATCAATCTTTCCAACGCAAATAGATTTTGTTTTGTTCCAATGAACGTTATCCTAAATATAGAGTTAAGAGGAAAGGCTGGAAATATAAGTAATCTATACCCATATAATAAGCTTAAAAGATATAAGCTTTCAGATTTGAAGTTGCTTTAATTTAAAATATTGAGATTTCTCTCTCACCTGAGATTTTGGTGGTTTCTATGATACTAGCAGCTGGCAAAGGCAGTATCTATTGGGGAACCCAGCTCAGAAAATAAGAGTAAGGATATGGGCTTGATTTGGCTGAGAAAATATAAAATTTTTCCACTCCCTATTTCTAATGTCTTAAGCCATCATACATTATTCATAGAATAAATGAGACCACAAGGAATGGTTCTAATCTCACTATTAGAAAAACAAAGATACAAACACACACTTCAAGCTGCTGTTTCCTGATAACTTTCTGAAGTCTTACCATTTCCCCCTCTTCTTTCTTTATTGTTCATTCCCTTTCTCTCTTCTGTTTATTTCCATCATAGTTAATTTTTTCAGTTTTTCATTTTCCCTCAACATCCTCTCTAGTTCTGCTTTATTACTGTCAGTGAATTCCTAAAAAGGACAGTGTAAATTATTTATAAATTCTGTTTTCTTATAGATTTACCCAGTATTTATACAAATGTGTTCCTACAGAAAAAAGTTTTGACATACAAAAGTCTGATTATTAAGTTTTTGAAGTCATCCTAGAAAAAGTGCTATATACTTCTTTGCTGAATATCACTACAGTCACCTTCAAAGAACTTGCCTTGGGAAGCTATGCACCAGTGCCAGTGCCTAGTCCACCCTTCAAAGCGATGTAGAACTCCTTTTTTGGCATGGCCATTAGAGGACCGACAAGTACAAGAACTTACCACTGTTCTCTTACATTGGCAGCACCATACTAACAACTGGGTAAGGTTTCATAACCTTGATATATCAGTGTCTCATAGCTGTGTTTGTGTCAATGTGTGGCAGTCTCTTGCTGAGTGGTGTTCATTATTATTGTTTTGTATTTTTGTGTGCCATATTATGACAGCTTTATGATTATTCCAGAAAAAGAGTTCCAAAATTGTTTTGAATGGTCAACTAGGCAGTGGTGTCAGTGCATGGATTCCTAAGGGGAGTATATTTTGAAGGTGACCATAGTGATATTTAGCAATAAAGTTAGCACTTTTTCTAGGATGATGAGTTCACTAACTTAATTGTCAGGCCTCATAAATACCGTTGAAAAACTGTATTGACGACAACAACAAACCTTCACAAGTTACACTTTTTTATTTCAACATATTATAGGGCTACAAATGTTTTGTTACATAGATGCCTTTTATGTTTCAGGGCATTTAGTGTGCAATCCAGAATAAAGTACATTGTACTGGATAGGTTAAGTTTTAGCCCATTCCCCTTCCCTTCTGCCCCCTTATTCATTTCCAATGAACTTTACATTTCTTTGTGCCATTGAGTGCCCATCAATTAGCTCCCAATTATTAGAGAATACATGTGGTGTTTGTTTTTACATTCCTAAGATACTTCACTTAGAATAATGGTCTCCTGTTCCATTCAAGCTGCAAAAAACATTATCTCATTCTTTTTTGTCTGTGGTATATATATATACACAACTGCATTTTTATAATCCACTGTGATCCACTTGTGAGCATGTACATTGATTCCACACCTTTACAATTCTTAATTGTGCTGTGGTAAACGTTTGCAGGTACCTTTTCACTAAATTTTTTTCTCCTTTGGATAGATACCCAGTTGATGGATTCCCAGACTGAATGGTAAGTCTGCAGTTAGTTCTTTGAAGATTCTCCTTGTTCTTTTCCACAGAAGTCCTACTAATTTACAACCCCAACAACAGTGTGTAAGTGTTTCTTTATCTCTCCATCCATGCTGGCATTGTTTTCTGACATTTCAGTAAAGCTCATTCCAACAGCGTAAAGTTATGTTTCATTATGGTTTCAATTTGCATTTCCCTGAGGATTAGTGATGTTGAGCATTTCTTCACGTGTTTTCTGGCCATTCATCTATCTTCTTTTGAAAAACTTCTGTTCATGTCTGTTGTCCATTTTTTAATGGGGTTGCTTGTTTCTTCTTGCCCATTTGTTTGAGTTCTTTATATGTTCTGAATATTAGCCTTGCCATTCACAAGTTCTTTACTTCAAATCTGGGTTTTCTATTTTATTCTATCGGTCTTTGTCTCTACTTTTATACTAGCACCATGATGTTTTGGTTATAACAGCCTTGTAGTGTAGTTACCTTGAAGTCCGGTAATGTGATGCCGCCACATTTATTCTTTTTGCTTAAGATACCTTTGGCTATTTGGGCTTCTTTTTGGTTCCAAATAAAGTGTGAAATTTATTTTTTCTAGATCTGTCAAATTTTCATGGGAATTGTATTGAATCTGTAAATCATTTGGGCAACATGAATATATTGTTAAGGCTGATTCTACCAATCCAGGAGCAAGGGGTGTTTCTTCATTCATTTGCATCATTTGCAATTTCTTTCTTCAGTGTTTTGTAGCTCTCCTTGTAGAGATATTTCCCCTCCTTGGTTAAGGATATTCCTAAGTATTTTATTTTCTTTGAAGCTATTGTGAATGGTATTAAGTCTTTGATTTGACTCTCAGCTTGACTGTTATTACCTTATTGAAATGCTACCAATTCATGAATATTGATTTTGTAACCTGAGACTTTGCTGAATTTATTTATCAGTTCAAGGAATTTCTTGGAGTCTTTGGGATTTTCTAGAATCCCACAGCCAACATCAGACTGAATGGAGAAAAGCTGAAAGCATTCCCCCCTAAGAACTGGAACAAGACAAGTGAGTCCACTGTTATCACTTGCATTCAACACAGTATTGGAAGCCCTAGCCAGAGCAATCAGGCAAGAGAAAAAAATAAAAGATATTCAAATAGGGAAAGAAGAAGTCAAACTATTGCTTTTTGCTGATGATATGTTCTTGTATCTAGAATTTACATATATTTTTAACTGAGAGCTACCTTCTAATACATCAACCTTAACATCCAAGAAATGAAAATGTAGTATTGGTAAAAGCTTCATACTTAATAATACATTTGAGAGGATTTTTTTCAGGTTTATATTATTTCAATTACATTTTCTTTTTTCAGCTATTTTGTCTATAAAGTAAAAAGATCAGAGTAGAAAACCTTTTTCTAAAATCCTCAAGCTCTAAAAATCTGATTCTGTGAATTTATCTTTATGATAACACAGTTAGGCACTGAATTTTCAGCACCCTTCTACCAAAAAATAGAAAAAGTGTATAAAATGTCACAGACCTCTGGGTGTGGTGGCTCACATCTGTAATCCTAATGCTCTGGGAGGTGAGGCAGGTGAATTACTTGAACTCAGGAGTTCGAGACCAATCTGAGCAAGAGCAAGACTCCATCTCCTACTGAAAAATAGGAAAATTAGCCAGGCATTATGGTGGATGCCTGTAGTACAAGCTACTCAGGAGTCTGAAGCAAGTGGAAAATTTGAGCCCAGAAGTTTGAGGTTGCTGTGAGCTATGACATCATTGCACTCTAGAGTGAGATTTGGTCTCAAAAAAAAGAATGTCACAGACCAAAAAATGTCCTCAAGCTAAACTTTTTATTTTTATTTTATTCAACTAATACCCATCAGTACTTTCTTACTATTTATCTATGGCTGGAATGTCCATACATCCCAGTTTGCTTGAGAGGGGGGTCTCAGCTTATGCCTCTTGTGGCATCCTGCTTACGTAGTAATGGTAGCCTCTTTCTCTGTCAAGCATGTCCTGGTTTGAACAATTAATGGTATGACCACTCTATTTGTGGCTCATGCTTATTCTGATTGGCCATAGTATTATTTTTCCACTTGGTCAGTGCCTAAGCAATACCAATTGTTAAATATTTTTAACATCATATATGCCTATGAGGTAATTGAGGCTTAGAAAGGTGGCATGATTTCTTTTCCTATAAACTGAATTAAATGTAAATATGTAAGTTCTTAGAATAAGAAAAGTAAGCAGCACAAGATAAAACAGAGCCTGTATCTCCCTCTGGGGGATGACCTGGAAAGAGGAGAAGGACCTTGGCCATTCTAATTCTCACTGGTGATTTTTCCTCAGTATCACCCTCTTCCATCTGTACTCTCTCCTTTTTTTTTTTTTTCATATTCAGTCACTATAGAGAATTTTTTTCCTTACTCTTCTTCCCTTTCTAACCCCACAGGAACTTAAGATACTAACCTAGTCATATGAAATTGTCACACACATTTTCTGTTTAAAGATGGAAACTCTAGCTGTTGTCCTTTCTTTACAAGAGCAGCCTCCACTGATTTGCAGATGATTTAGAAAGAAATGTCTTCTACCTGACCAGCCATAGACTTCCCTCAAAGAATACATTTCCTTGAAAGGCAAGCCAAGAAAATCAAGTTCTGTAGTTAAGAATTATCCTGGCCATATCCATATGACTCTTCTTCTTAGACCTAAAGGATAATGAAAATTGTATCATACAATTATTTGGTGAAGAGAGCAAGAGAGCAGATTTCTGCCAAAGAATATTTAATAGAATTAACGCCAATTGAATTTGTATAGTAAGAAAATCTGTGCGTACATTAAGGATAAAGTGCCTGCCAAGGGAATTTTTTGTAGTTTGTTTGTTTGTTTTTGTCCTTCTCTAGGAAACTTACAGAATTAGAATCTAGAATTTGGAGCCATAGATTAGTGAGTCCCTATCAGTGTTTCATCTATGATTTCCTTCAGATAAATGCAGAGTTGGAGTAGTTCAGATTGGGACTTCACAGTGTAATTTTCACCTTAATAAATACTGTCTTTAAAGGTTTCCTCATCTTTTGTGTATTTATTGGCACCCATGGAAAAAATCTTTTGAAAAACACAGTGAAAACTGGAAGGAATTGAATATTCATTAACAAACTCAAGAACAAATAATAATAATAGTTACCATATTGAACACTTACTACGTATATTGGCAAACCCTTTAATTGAATATTCACTCTGAAACTTAAGCAGAACCTATGTGCACAATTGGTTTGTGGTGTAGGAAAATTTAATGTCAGACTATTGACATAAGAAGAAGCACATTTTGGCTCAGCGCCTGTGGCTCAAGTGGCTAAGGCGCCAGCCACATACACCCAAGGTAGCGGGTTCGAATCCAGCCCAGGCCCGCCAAACAACCATGATGGCTGCAACCAAAAAATAGCCGGGCGTTGCGGCGGGCGCCTGTGGTCCCAGCTACTTGGGAGGCTGAGCCAGGAGACTCGCTTGAGCCCAGGAGTTGGAGGTTGCTGTGAGCTGAGATGCCACGGTACTCTACCCAGGGGGACAGCTTGAGCCTCCTGTCTCAAAAAAAAAAAAAAAAAAAAAGAAGAAGCACATTTTGAAAAATTTTTCTTCTGCTTTGAAGTAAACAACACATCGGTCACTGTTATGATTATGAAACCTGTAAAACCAAATCACATATGATATCTTTTCTCATGAGATGATCTTAGTCTGTGCCTCAAGATATTATGTTTCCAAGACTAAGATATTGAGTTAGGTGAGTAATTTCCTAAAAGGAGACTTCTCAACAGCCTCAGTCAATAATCACGAGTTTAAGTTTCAAAATGGAATCGGCAATTAAAGGAATTTTTGCATATTCCTCAATGCTATGGGTCTCAAAAATTGCCCTTTGGGGGGTATTATCTTAAATCAGAGTTATTCAAGGCATCGGTGTGAAAACCACATGCTACTCATCAGTAACAAGACAATGAACTTCAGTCAATGCAAACCTACATATTGCTGGTTTTTACTAAGAACCCCTTGCTACCAATTTTTTTGAAGCCCACTGGATTAAATAGTGTCTTTAAGGAAGTAGTTGATCTACATATTGGTGCTAGTTCCTCATTTAATTGCAACCAGTAGCAAAGTTTGCAAACTAACACTGGTTTACACAGCACAGCTTGAGTACTATGTTGTTAAATGCCACGTTTTTGCATCACTTAGAAATTGTATTCAGCTGCTAAAAACAGAGACCCAACTATAGAAACTTAACTGATCTAGATACTGTTTCTGCCTAGCAATCAAACCTTCCAAAAACAGAGAGCAAATACTGAGACCCCAGTACAGCACCACCTCCAAAGACCAATGTGGTGGAAAGTTGATTATACTCTAGTCCTTTCATCCAGGAAAACTTAAGAACTTACCTTAATTAGAATCAATACACATTTTCACTGAGATTCCCTTTCTTGCTTGCAGGACCTTAGCCAGGACTATTTCCAGTTACTTATAGAATGTTTGGCTTTGGGACTTGGGATCCAACATAGGATTACAGAGGACAAAAGGGCCCAGTTACAAACAAAGGAAGTGAGGCAGTGGGAACACGATCATGCGTCTAGTAGAGCAATATTTCTTGGTTATCAGAATGGAATTTCTTGGGGCATCAATCCATCAAAGACTGACAATTCAAAAAGCAAAGATGACATACCTTTCATATAAGCTCTACAGCTTCAGCTGTAAATGAAACTGCCTTTATTACTAACCATACGGGTGTCTTGGGCAAGTTGCTTCTTTCTCTGCTTCTTTTCTCTTCTGTAAAATGATAAATGTTATTGATCCACCCACACGGAGTTGTCATGAGGATTAAATCCCTTGGTATATAGAAAGTATTTCCCATGGTGGCTGACAGAAAAGACACACTCATATACTTTAGCTCTCAATACAAATACAATGAACATGCAAATGTGAGCAAATCAAACCAGTGTATTTCACTTTTATATCACATGGAAGTCAATATTAACCATGGGACATAAAATATGCCAAACACTTAAAAGGGTAGAAAATTTGCCTATTGTAATTAGTTAACTCATACCAATTCGGCCCCGAGAAACAGTTTCCTACTGTTAAAAAGAGAAAATTCTAATTATAGAGTTGTTTAAACTTTCTACTATCCACTGAATCAATATACGTCAGAATATCAGACAGGACTTGACCCATTGTTTTGTCTCCACCTTCCAGTTTTCTAAAACCTCTTCTCTGACTGTCCAGCCCCAGCCAGAGTGTTTTCCACTCACCTGGCCCTGCTCTTTTCTGTGTGTAGTTATGTTGTCCATTTTCATTAGTTATTTCTCTCTTCTTTTCAAACCTCATGGTATCTTACCCTTGTTAGATATAATACAATTCTTGGAATCCATGTCCCAACATAACACTGCCAGCAGAATTGAGTTACAGAAATTTCCTTTTAGTTCTCCTGATAGCTAAAAACAAAATAAGAATTTAAGAGCATATTAAAACAGTACCTTCTAGCAGGTTAGTGGTTACAAAATAAGAATCAGATTAAAATGTGCTTCATACCTTATATTCGTCAAAACCTCTGAATAATTGTTCTCTCTTTAATTAATAAAAATATTTAAATTTTTCCTTTAAGAAGCCCTTTATCTGCTCTGTAAAATATGTGTAGGATCAAATTTGACTATCTCTGACTTTTCCATCTTCTGTTTATCTTATATTTTCCATTTCAATATGTTAAAAGCCTACAGCAAATATGTTCTTCAAGATTAAGATTTTTCCTCCTGCATTAGAAACAATTTCCCTAATGTTCTAACCATGTGAGCACAAGCCAACCAACTGCTCGATTTTTGCAAATTCACTTACAAGGGCACATCCACCATGGCTTCATTTATCTCCATTAGCTTCTCTCTGCATCTGCTTCTCTCCAGCTCCCTTTCCGTGCCTCTCATTCACATTCCCATTGCCGCACTCTATTTTAATTCAGCCAGCTTGAAACATCACAGCACCTTTTTACCCAAGCAACATAGCTTCTCATTTCTGTACTTTTTTCTCTTTTAATAAAATCTTGGCCTGCTTAACTGTATTTCTGGAATGTCAGTCCAGAACTTCTTGTTATTTTTTTCCATTTATTTCTTCCTAAATATATCCACATTTACTCTTGAAGTTTACATCATCTTCTCACATTCCTAGAAAGAATGATTAAAAATATGAACAGAAATACCTGAATAGAGTAATTCTTAGTCATTTGATAATCAAAATCCCCATAGCACATCCGCAGGCAGCCCAGGCTAATTTAGCTTTTGAATCTTTTTCTGACAATAAAACATAGCTGAAGAAACTGTGCTGTCGGGTTTCACGGCTTTGAGCAGGTGTGCTCTCTCCCACGGAGGCCTTCCCTTTCCTTCCTCAGATCTCAGAACATATGAGAAGGGGTCTGAAAGAAGATAAGCCCTCACGTCCCACTAACAAATGCACCTTAACTAGTTCTCTTTGCCCATATTTCCTTTGACTTTATTCTTTCCTTTGTTCTCTTTTTGAGCATTAATTGTCCCTCCCCTGGATTGTTCTAGCTGATGTGAATTCTTACTAATGCCAGGCTCCTGTTTTGATATTACACATCAGCTACAACAATCCAGGAGAGGGACAATTAAATGCTTAAAAAGAGAACAAAGGAAAGAACAGCACTTCTATTTTAAGTATGGACCACACTGCTGTATATTTCCTGTAACAATACTGCTAGATCTGTGTGTGCACAGATGATCATTCTGGCTCATCAGCAGATGGGCTGGTTCTTCTTTCACATCTTGCTCACTCCCTGTACAAATGCTGACAATGCAGCTATTACTGAATAAGTATTTAAACATCGGTCACTTATCCACTCATCAAGCATTTATTGAGCGCCTATTCAGGGTCACTCACTGCACTAGCTACAGGTATACGCGGATCAATCAAGTGGCTCTAACTTGATTGATCCAAGTCATTCATCAACTCCCAACCACTCATAGCCTGAAGAGAAAAGAAAAACAAGAAAATAGGTAGTTACAACATAGAGTGCAACATCTACAAGAAGACATGGAATTATAAAGGAAGAACCCCTAAATCAGTGTAAAAAGAGAGTGGAAAAGGAAAAAGAAAGACCAGTAGAACTGAAATAGGCAGAAGAGAAGGGGAATCAAGCACTCCAGGCCAAAGACGGGAATACTGGACTGCTGGGGCCAGCACGTGCCTCCACCCAGCTGCAGAAAAAGAGTTGGAGGAACCTTGCGAGGCCCAGCTAGGAAGACAGCAAGAGCCAGATCATGGGACCTTGTACGGCCAGTCGAAGGCTTTGCCCTTTGTCCAGGCCACTGCTTGTCTATGACTGTAGGCCCTGGAGAGTAGTTCCTGGTTTTGTGTGCTTCTCAGACTCCTGCTTTCCAATACTTGAAACTCCTCGGATTCTAGGATGTATCTTCAGTCTCACACGCCACCTCTCAAGATTATCTCAAGTACCACTGCCAGACTGTCTATCTTCTTGCATCTTCTTTTTGAGACCTCTGCTTTAAAATCGTCAGTGTTTGGTCACCAACCAAATACGGCAGGAGGCCTGCACGATGTGGCCCCATGTGGCTCTACACTGTCGGTCCCCACTTGTCCCCTGAGCACACTGGCTAAGGATGGGTGGTCTGGTTTCCAGACTCCACGCCCTGCCTCCAGCAGTTCCTCTCACATCCTTCTACTCTCTGTGTGCTCAAACCTTTCGATTCTTGAAGACCTGCCTCCAGTGTTAGTTCGTCTTCTTAGAATCAACCATGTATTTTATTTCTATTATTGTTCAGCATTTATTGTACTCTGTTCTGTAGTTTTATGCATTTATTTTAGTCATCTGACAAAAGTGATTGTTCTCTGATGCTCAGAGCTGCATCTCAGCCACCTTTTTTATTTCACATAACACACAGCATCATTTCCTGAGCAACAGTGCAGCTTAACATCAAACTGGGACACCCTAAATTGCCAGCTTTCACTAATGAAGCTCAGTTAATCTGCTCTTTTCTTCCTAAATTATCACAGTCATTACTTTATCCCCCTCAAATTTATTTTGTTATTTACAAAGAAGGTAGAAGCTGACATCTTATCTCTATTTTATTTTTAAAAATTAGTGATAGGAAATTAACAAATTTACGTGATTTGACACTGGAATCTAAGCTATTGATACCAACTCCATGTTTGCTTGGACTATACTAGATCTAAGATTCTTTTCCTTGAATATTAAAAAGTAAGCTTTTAAAAAAATGTTAAGGATTATTTTACTAGTACCAATCATCACTATTGGGAGGATAAACAGCAGTTGAAAAGTTGTTAAATGTCAGTAAAAATAAGCTAGTTGTTTTCTAATTTTGTAATTAAGAGATATGATGACTTCAGTTAAAGGGATAGGAAGTTAAGAGTTGGTTTGGAGTAGTCTAAATTAATTGTATCTGCTTTGGGTTAATTTGCTGAAGATCAGTTTATTCACAGCTGTTTCACTACACACCAAACCCACCCAAAGACCATCCTACAGCTATGGGAAACTTTTTTGCAATAATTTGAGTGCAGAGTCAAGGATGGAATACAGGCCCACCAAGATAGAGAAAGTCATAAACTGCATTTAAGAAAAATACCAACTATTCACAAATAAAGCTTTAAGCATTTGAGGATTACTAGGCATTCACACTATCGTCCTGATAAATTGAACAAATAAATCCCTAGAAAAATGGCTGAGGTAAAAAGGCAATATTGAAATTAAAACTTCTGAAAAGTTGTCCATCACTCACCAGTGTTGCCAAAATGACTTTTTAGACATTGATTTTCAGTGATTTGTTCTGTTACCAGTTTGGAGAAGCATTTGGCCTCAGCTGTTTACACAAATTTCTTCTATCAAAGTTCTGGGTTTGTATATGGGCACCATAGCTGATCCATGGCCTTAGTCTATAACTTAACTATCCTAACTAGTATTGCTTCTTCTGACTGATATCCTTCTTTTAAGATTCAAAGTTCTATAAAGGTTGTTACCACACCCCACATTTTATGACTCTATTCCCAATACTTTGCCCACTGTTTTATATTTGTATCCAGTGATGAGAGCACAGTATCCACCTGTGAGTGGATGTTAGGGGAATTCTCAGAAATTCCTCCTAATGATCATTCAATTGCTTTATCTTCATGTAGACTATGTCACCATTACAACTAAGTTGAACTTATTCTGGTGTGGAATAGAGTTTACCTACTCCATTCTGATACCATCCACCTGACTAAAGATTTTCTTAAGTGGCAATTAGGAAAGGAACGATAAATTATCCCTCAAAATCCTACTGTCTCATTGAATAATTTTTATGTAACAAACTTTGAATTGTAAGATATTTCCATCATTGATAATGTTAACTTTTAGTAAGAATTTGAATTATTTTAGCCATTTGTTCTTTCTGTTTTGCATCTTTGATGAAGCAAAGCCCAACCAGAAAGCAGAAATCTCAAGCTACAAGAGGGCTCCTAGCAATTTTATTATTTTAGAAATATGTTTCTTTCAATATTACAACCCCCAGATGGCCTACCCTCACCTCTGATCTGTGGAAAGGAAAGTTGTATCATATTTGGTGTCTGAGATTCCTCTCCTGCATGTCCCAGGTTCTGAACTATTCTATAGTTACCTCCTAGGTACCTCCTTGATTCTCAGCCCTGAAAGTTTCTACTTTGTTTTGGCTTTGTACTGTCTTCTGAATCTCATAAGCTTGTCATTGAAGCTTCTTGTGAAATCTGATTAATGCCCATTATTCTAAGCTGTGCCTTGCTTATACGTTATCATAGCACTTTCTATATCATATTTTAGCTAAACCTGCATCTTACTTGTCCATTAGATTCTGAACATTCTGTTAATGATTTTTTTTTTTTTTTTGAGACAGAGTGTCACTCTGTCATCCTGGGTAGAATGCCAAGGCTTCCTCATAGCTCAGAGCAACCTCAGTCTCTTGGGCTTGACAGATCCTCTTGCCTCAGCCTCCTGAATAGCTGGGACTACAGGTGCCCACCATGATGCCCAGCTAGTTTTTTTCTATTTTTAATAGAGATGGTGGTCTTGCTATTGCTCAGGCTGGTCTCAAAGTCCTGAACTCCAGCAATCCATCCACCTTGGCCTCCTTGAGCATGAGGATTATAGGCATGAACCACCACATTTGTCCTGATACTAAGCATTCTTTTTGCCCTTTATCCTAAACAGACAATTGTGTCTCCTAAAATATGCTTTCACACTAAGAAGATTCACCTGTGATGAATGACATGACTAGATTCCAACCCAGAAAATGTATTCTAATCACATCTTAAACTACTACAACATCAGCTCTTTGAGAGTAAGGAGCTTCTTTGTTTATCATCACAAGTTGGCCCTTCATGTCCATAAGTTCTAAGCCTACATATTCAACCAACCACAGACCAAAAGTAATTATGTCTGTACTGAACATATATAGATTTTTTATCATTATTCCCTCAACCTATGGGCCCCAACCCCAGGCCTCAACTGGTACTGGTTCCTAGCCTGTGCGGAACTGGTCCCTCCTCCTCCCACCACCAAGAACCATAGGAAGTTAACCATATGTCACCTCTTTGGTGTTTATAGCTGCTCCCGTTGCTCGGATCATGCTCTGAGCTTCCTACCACCTCGTGTCAGATCAGCAGCTGCATTAGATTCTTAGGAGAGTGCACCCTACTGTAATCTTCTCAGGTGAGGGATCTGGGCTACACCATTCTTATGAGAATCTAATGCCTGATGACCCAAGGTGGAGCTGAGGTGGTGATGCTAGTGCTGGGACTGCCTAATTGCAGGAAAACAAGTATAGGTCTTTCACTGATTCTGCGCTGTGGTGAGTCATATAACCATTTCATTATGTATTACAATGTAATAAGAAAGGATCAAAATACCTTGTATTTTGATCATCACTTCATATTTCTGTTTAAAAGAAATAAAGTGTACAATAAGTGTGATGTGCTTGAACTATCTCAAAACCACCTCCCCTCCCCCAGCCTATGGAAAAACTATCTTCCATGACACTGTTCACTGTTGCAAAAGAGAAAGGGATTGCTGCCCTAAACAATACCATATACGAAATAACATTGTAAATAAACATAGCATTTACATTGTACTAGGTACTATAAATAACCTGGAGATAAGTATGCAGGAGGATATGCACAGCTGATATGCAAATACTAGGCCATTTTGGGCCATGAACTTGAGCATCCACGGATTTTGGTATCTGAGGATGGTCCTGGAGCCATCCCCCCATGGATACTGAAGGATGACCCTACTTTGTTAATGTGTGTGTGACATTGTGACAGGAACAGTGTTACGTGGACTGGAACATTCCTTTCCAGTCTTAGAGATAAACTAGTCTAAGATTTTTATATGGTAGTGATTTTTTAAATTTTTCATTCATGGTGGGTTTATAGCAGTGGTTTTCAACCTTGCTAATGCTCTGGTCCTTTAATACAGTTCCTGTGGGTCATGACCCACAGGTTGAGAACCACTGTTTTATAGGAAACATACATATTTGAATATGCAAATAGTCATTATTCTTTAAAGCTTTACAGGTTCTGAGCTTTTTGCTTCCAAAGTTACTGCTGTTCCCACATGGAAACCTAAGCAGCTGCTGTTAACATGGGTAAAATAGAGTATTCTGGGCTGGCATCATGCTACACATCCATTAGGATGACTTAAAGAGTTAGGCCACACCACTGCCACGAGGTTTCCTGAGTGCTCCGAGCAGTCCACGCTGTTTCTTAACATGAGATGTCCACAAACCCTGATTTGTGCAGGGTTCAAGAGCTCTGCAGAAAAGAATTTAACCCTTGGTAACAACTGAGATTTGAATGTGTGCCAATTCTATGGAACTAGGATTCCTAGAAAAGACTAGATTAAAGGAAGAGACAGTAGGACACTGAAAAGAAAACTGCCCAAGGGGAAGCCAAGTCTGGCTACTTGGGCAGCATGAGAAGAAGTTGCCTACCAGGGACTGTGTCTGCCCCCAGGGCTGAGGTTGGGAAGAGGGGAGTAGAGGTCCTGAGGGCCAACAGTGATCAGGCAGTGAGGATGGTAACAGATTATCGGTGCTCCTTGGGGAAAAAAAGATTTGTGGACCAGCAGATACAAGAGCACAATTTCTCTAATTATGCATGGGCTTCTCCCTGGTGGAAGCTTAATGTGAGAAGAAAGACTGAATTTCCAATGAGAAAGTACTCAGAGCCCTGGTTCCCTCCTCCAACCAACCTCCAGCTAGAGGAAATAAAAGTTGCATGAATAAGTAATAGCATTAAGTGGAAAGGAAAGGAACACAATTTTTAAATTATTATTATTTTAAAATATTAAGGGGGTACAAATGTTTTTGCTACATGGATACCTTTTATAATGCTTAAGTTGGAGATTCCAGTGTGTCCATCACCTGAATAGTGTTCATTGTCCTCAAAAGGTAGGTTTTTACTTATCTGCTCTTCTCCTGCCTATTTGGTTTCCAACCTTTACATCTTTTTGTGCCCATGTGTGCTCATTGATAAGCTCCCAATTATTAGTACATGTGGTTGTTGTTTCTCTATTCCTGAGTTACTTTACTTATAATAATGTTCTCCAATTCCACCCAAGTTGCTGCAAAAGATATTATTTCATTCTTTTAAATGGCTGAGCAGTACTCCATTGTGGGAAGATACACACACACACATATACCACATTTTCTTAATCCACTCATGAATTGATGGGTACTTAGGTTGATTCTACATCTTTGCAATTGTGTATTGAGCTGCAATAAACATTCAAGTGTAAATGCCTTTTTGATAAAACAACTTCTCTTTTTCTTGAGTAGATATCAGTAGTGGGATTGCTAGGTTGAAATGGTACGTTTATATTTATTTCTTTGAGGAATCTCCATACTGTTTTCCATAGAGGATGTACTAATTTGCAGTCCTATCAACAGAGTATAATTATTCCTTTCTCTCTGCATCCTTGCCAGCATCCACTGTTTTTTGACTTTCTAATAAAGTCTATTCTTACAGTGATAAGGTAGTATCTCATTGTGGTTTTAATTTACATTTCCCTGATGATTAGAGATGATGAGCATTTGTTTATATGTTTGTTGGCCATTCATCTACCTTCTTTTTAAAAACTTCTGCTCGTGTCATTTGCCCACTTCTTAATGGGGCTGTTTGTTTTCTTCTTCCTGATTTCTTTGAGTTCTTTCTAGATTCTGGATATTAACAAAGGAAAAAAAATCCCATGCTCATGGATTGGTAGAATAAACATTGTTAAAATGTCCTTACTACCCAAAGTGATTTACAGATTCAACACAATCCCCATCAAAATACCAATGTCATATTTCACAGACTTACAAAACTAATTTTACACCTCATTTGGAACCAAAAAGAACATGAATAGCCAAGGAAATCTTAAGCAAAAAGAACAAATCTGAAAGCATTACATTACCAGATTTCAAATTATACCACAAGGCTATAATAACCAAAACAGCATGGTGCTAGTAGAGACACAGACCAATAGAACAGGATAGAAAACCCAGATTTAAAACCACCAACTTACAACCAACTGATCTCCAACAAAGCAGAAAACAACACACACCGTAGATGATCAATAGGATGGACACCCTATTCAATATGTGGTGCTAAAAGACTGGATAGTCACATGTGAAGAATAAAACAGGACCCTTATTATTCACCATATACAAAAATTATTTCAAGATGGTTAAAAGATTTAAATGTAAAGCATAAAACCATAAAAATGGTTAAATAGAAGAAAATGAAGGAAAAATTTTTTATCTCAGGTGAATAATCTATGACTAAGACCCCAAAGTCAATTACAGCAACAGCAAAAATAAATAAACAGGGATTGATTAAATGACAAAGCATCTGCACAGCAAAGAAGATAATCAACAAAGTAAATAGACAACCAATATTTACAAGATATGCATCTGATAAAGGATACACAACTTCTACAAATTTCAGTCACCAATTCAACTTCTAGCAGCCTATAAAAATGTAGACTCTTGTAAAAAGAAAAACAACATGTATTTGAAAAACTCTATGTCCTCACACTTGTGGGGGAAGATGAAGGGATGCAAATCTTTTCTGGCCAAGATTGCAAATCAAAGGGCAGTGCTACTTAACTTCACCCATAGGGGGACATATATTTCAGGATTACTCAACACGAGTGTCTTAATGCCACTAAGAGGAGTAACTTGCAACTCCTTAGGGCCTTAAAAAGAAGTGACATGTCCAAGTTCCAAGACGGCAGAGAGGAAAGTGTTCAGAAGACACAAAGCCTAGAGTAATGGGCACAAGAAACTGGAAATAACAATCACTACCACTGGCTGGGTATGTTCTGTGCTTTATGTTCTTTGAATATAATATATTCATTTGGTCCTTTAATCCTCCCAACCCCATTTTACAGGGAAGGGAATTGGAGCAGAGAAAGGCAGAATAGCTTGCCCAAAATCACACAGGTAGTAAGTAGCAGAGTTGAGATTCAAACCCAGATGGTCAAGCTCCATAGTCTGTGCTCCTGTGCCCAGCACCCTCCTGCTGCTGGGCAACACCCTTAGCACCTGTAGGCCAGGTGCCCTTGTAAGCACTTTGAGTAGATTAACACATTTGAGGTCATAAGTGAAGAAAAGAATAGTGGAAAATAAAATGTATCCAGGGCTTCTTCTATTCAGAGATCAGCTTTAAAAAGAAATTAACTGTGATTTGCTATTCTCCACTACTGAAAAATGTAATTTGATAAGAAAATATAGTAGTATGAGGAAAAGTATGGATACAATAAAGATCTTAATTTTTGAAATTATAGGATTTCAATGTTGAAAACAATAATTGGGTTTGTATCACTAAGTACTAGAACACTATAGAACTGCTGTCCCCAGCACTTGGGCCACAGAGGTACCAGCCCATGGCCTGCTAAAACTGGACTGCAGAGCAGTAGGTGAGTGGTGGGTGATTGAGCAAAGCTTCATCTGCTTTTATAGACACTCCCCATCATTGGCATCACCACCTGAGCTCCACCTCCTGTCAGATCACCAACAGCATTAGATTCTCATAGGAGCACAAACCCTACTGTAAACTGCACACATAAGGGACCTAGATTGTGTGTTGTTATGAGACTAATGCATGATGATCTGAGGGGATGCTGAGGCAGTGAGGCTAGCACTGGGGAGCAGCTACAAATACAGATCATCAGGAGCAGAGAAGGCTGACTGCACAGAGACCATAATAAACTAACTGCTTCCAGACCCATATGAAAACTCTATCAGCAAATGGCAAGTTACACCAGCCTGCATCTGATGGATAGTCTCCATCTTTTCTCATGGCTGAATAATACTCCGTGACACACATACGCCACAGTTTGTTGATCCATTCATGAGTAAATGTGCACCTGGGTTACTTCCACATCATGGCAATTGTGAATTGAGCTACAGTAAACATTCTGGTGCAAATGTCCTTGTGGTAAAATGATTTTTGTTCTTCAAGCTAGATACCTAGTAATGGGATTGCAGGATTGAATGGACAGTTGACTTTTAGTTCTTCAAGGATTTTCCCTACTTCTCTCCATAAAGGTTACATTAGCTTGCAATCCTACCAGCAGTGCAAAAGTGTTCCATTCTCTCCACACCCATGCTAGCATCTGTAGTTTTGAGAATATGTGATGTGGGCTAATCTCACTGGAGTTAGGTGATACCTCAGAATGGTTTTGGTTTACATTTCCCTCATGATTAGGGAAAATGGACATTTTTTTTCCATGTGTTTGTGTCTGTCTTCTTTAGAGAACTTTTGATTCAAGTCTCTTTCCCACTTATAAATGGGGTTGTTTGCTCTTTTCTTGTTGATTACTTTGAGTTCTCTGTAGATTCTACTTATCAGCCCTTTCTTAGATTCATAACATTCAAATATCTTCTCTCATTTCAAAGGCTGTCTGTTTGCTTTAGTTGCAGTGCCCTTAGCTATGCAGAAGTTTTTAGCTTGATCATCCCATTTATTTATTTTTGGTGTTGCCAAGAAGGTCTTCTTCAAAAATCTTTTCTAAGGTAAGTTTTTTCAAGCATTTTCTCATGGTCTCTTCTAGCATTTGTATTGTTTCATGTCTTAAATTTAAATATTTTATCTAGCGAGAGTCAATTTTTTCAATGGTGTGAGTTGTGGGTCCAGTTTCAGTCTTCTACATGTGGCTAACCAGTTATCTCAGCACCATTTAGTAAACAAGGATTCTTTTCCCCAGTGCTTGCTTTTGTTTGAATTATCAAAGATCAAATGGCAATATGTGGCTAGGTTCATCTCTAGATTATCTATTCTATTCCAGAGACCTTTATCTCTATTTTTGTGCCAGTACCATGCTATTTTGATCACTATACGTTTGTAGTATAACCTGAAGTCTGATAACATGATGCCCCAAGATTTTTTTTATTTCTAAAAATTGTATTAGCTATTCAGGGCTTTTTTCTGGTTCCAAATGAAACGAAGTACTATTTTTTCAAGTTCTTCAAAGTATGATGCTGGTGCTGCGATTGGGATTGCATTAAATCTACAGATCACTTGAGTAGTATGGACATTTTATGATGTTGATTCTTCCTAGGCATGAACATGGTATGTTCTTTCATTTGTTAACATTTTCTGATATTTCTTTTCTCAGAGTTTCATAGTTCCCTTTATACAGGTCCTTCACATCCTTTGTTATATATATTCTCAGGTATTTCATCTCCTTTGGAGCTACTGTAAAAAGTATTATGTCTTTGATTTTATTCTCAGCTTGACTGTTATTGGCATATATTAAGGCTACTGATTCATGGACTGATTGAGTTTGTATCCCGAGATTTACTATATTCCTTGATCCCTTCTAAGAGCTTTGTAGTTGAATTCCTGGAGTTTTCCAGGTATAAGATCATGTCATCCACAAGGAACAAGAATTTGACCTCCTTTCTCCCTGTTTGGATACCCTTGATCTCCTTCTATTGATTGATTGCACTGGCTAGAACTTCCAGCCCTATGTTGAATAGCAGTGGCAATAGTGGATATTCTTGTCTAGTTCCAGTTCTGACTGGAAATGCTTTCAGTTTTACCCCATGCAATATTATGTTGGCTGTGGGTTTGTTATAGATGGCCTCTATCAGTTCAAGAAATGTCCCACCTAAGCCTATTTTCTTAAGTGTTCTTGTCAAAAAGGGAGACTGAATATTATCAAAACCCTTTTCTACATCAATTGAGAGAATCAATTTGTTTTTTTATTTTATTTATGTCGTGAATTACTTTTATAGATTAATGTATGTTGAATCAACTTTGTATCCCTGGGATATAACCTACTTGATCATGATATAAAACTTTTTAATGTGTCACTGTATTCTGCTTGCTAAGATCTTATAAAATATTTTTGCACAGGCTGTGCCTGTGGCTCAAGGAGTAGGGCACCAGCCCCATATACCAGAGGTGGTGGGTTCAAACCCAGCCCTGGCCAAAAACTGCAAAAAAAAGAAAAAAAGTTTTGCATTGATATTCATTAATAATAATGAACTATAGTTCTCTTTTTTCTTGAGTACTTTCCTGGTTTTGAAATCAGGGTGTTATGTGTCTCATAGAACATGTTAAGGAGGATTTCTTTCTTCTCTATATTTTGAAATAGATAATGTAATGTAGGTACTAATTCCTCTTTGAAGGTTTGGTAGAATTCTGATGTGAAATCATCTAATCCAGGGCTTTTATTTTTTGGAATATTTTCTATAGCTGATGCTATTTCAGTGATGATATAGGGCTATGCAAAATTTCTAATTCTTTCTGGTTGAGTTTAGGAAAGTGGCATGCTTCCAGGCATTGACCCATTTCCTCCACATTTTCATATTTCTGAGATTAGAGTTTTTTATAGTAATTGCTGAGAATAGTTTGTATTTCTGTGGTATCTGTTCTTATTTCCCCTTTATTGTTTCTGCTTGATGTTATTAGTGATCTTACTTTTCTGCTTCTGTTTAGTCTGGCCAAGGGTTTATCAATTTTATTAATCTTTTCAAAGATTCAACTTTTTGTTTTGAGGATCTTCAGAATGATTCTTATGTTTTCACTTTTGTTTAACTGTGCTCTAATTTTGGTTATTTCTTTTCTTCTGCTGGATTTGAGGTTGGATTGTTCATCCTTCTCCAGTTGCTCGAGATGGCCCATTAGGTTGCTGACTTGCTCCCTTTCTGGTTTCTTGATGAAGGCATCTAATGCCATAAATTTTCCTCTTAGGACTGCCTTTGTAGTATCCCACAGATTTTTATACTTTGTGGCTTCATTATCATTTTGTCCAAAAATCTTATGATTTCATTCTTAATCTCATCTTTGACCCAGCTACCATTCAAGATAAGATTATTTAGTTTCCATAATTTTATTTGAGTATGAAGAATTCTGTTTTAGTTGAGTCCAACTTTTATTCCATGATGGTCCAAGAAGATACAAGGAAAATTTTCTATTCTTTTGAATTTGTTGAAGTTAGATTTGTGTCCTAAGATATGATTGATTTTAGAGGATGATCCACAGGCTGATAAGAAGAATGTATACTCAGTTTTGTTAGGATGAAATGGTCTGTATATGTCTGTTAAATCCATTTGTTCTAGGGTTCTGATTAAGTCCATTATTATTTCTTTGTTTAGTTACTGCTTGAAGGATCTGTCCAGTACTGTCAAAGGAATGTTAAAATCTCCAGCAATTAAAGTGAAGGAAGATATCATATTGTTTAGATTATTTAGGGTTTGTTTTATAAATTGAGGAGTGTTCAGGCAGGGTGCATAAATGTTAATTACTGAAATCTCTTCATGTTGTGTCCAGCCCTACCTTTCCTTATTTTTGTTGGTTTAAATCCAATTGTATCTGCAAATAAGATTGCAACACTTGTTTTTATCTGCTTTCCATTTGCCTTGATTATTGTTTTTCATCCCTTCACTCTGAGTCTACTTTTATCCTTAGAGGTTAGACGTGTTTCTTGCATACAATAGATATCTGGCCCAAACTTCTGTATCTAATCAGCTAGCTTGTACCTCCTTAGAAGGGAATTCAAGCCATTCACATTTACTAAGAGAATTAATAGGTATGATGGAGTTTTTGTCATCTTGTTTTTCAGAGCTCCAGAACTTATTTTTATTCCATTGCCATTGTGGAAACAGGGCTTTGTTCTTTAATTTCTATGTGTGTTTACTTTGGTGGTGGACCATCATACCAGTCATTATAAAGAATGGGTCTGGGTACTTCATGTAGAGCTGGTCTAATTATGGCAAATTTCCTCAACATTTCCATGTCAGTAAAATATTTAATTTCTCTACCACAAATGAAACTCAGTTTAGCAGGATACAGAATCCTGGGCTGAAAATTATTTTGTTAAAGAAAGTTAAAGAAAAATGACCATCCTCTTCTGACTTGAAAAGTTACATCTGAAAGGTCTAAGGTCATTCAGATATTTTTCCCTTTGTAGGTAATGCTTCTCTTACTCCTAACCACTTGGAGGATTTTCTCCTTAATATTAACTTTGGCAAAGTTAATTACAATGTATCTAGGAGATGCTTTATTTGGATTGTGTGATGCTGGGTTTCTGAAACTGTCCACTATCTCTGTGTCTTTTGCAATACTTGGGAAATTCTTCTTCATAATATCTTTGAGTAGAGCATCAGTGCCTTTAGGACCATCCTCTTCTCCTTCAGGAATCCCTATAATTGAGATGTTCAATCTTTTGGAATGATCCCATAACTTCCTCAGGGAATATTCTATCTTTGTTCTCCTTTGTTTTGTCACTTTAAATACTTTGGATAGTACAAAAGTCTTATCTTCATTTTCTGAAATTGTTTCTTCTCTCTATTCAACTCTATTACTGAGGGTCTCTGCTATGTTTTGAAGCCCCTCAAATGCTTCTTTCAATTCCTTAAGCTCTGCTATAGCTTTGCTTATTAGGTCCACATCTTTGGTGACTTTATCAACAAATTCATTAATTTCTTGAAATGACTTGTAGACCATTTTTGGTTCTATTTCCATGTTCTCCTCAATTCCAATCATCTTATTTTCCATTCATATTCTGAACCCCATTTCTGACATTTCAGTAATTTGTCTATGGATAGTATTTTCTGCTGTATCTCCCTTGTAATCTCTTGGGGAAATTAATTTTTCATTTTGCCTGAATTCTTCTGCTGGCTCCTCCCCATGGGTATTTTCAGCTTTTCTTTTTAATATACTAATTATACATTTCTAGTTGAAATGATAGGCTGTCCCT
>CAUYTI010011819.1:0-17446 GCA_963575145.1 Galago senegalensis
TGAGGTTTGTCTTATAGGTGTTCAGGTGAATCTTTCTAAGAGTAGAATGTGAACATTTTAAAGCAATAACTGAGAAAATGACATGAAGGCTGTGTTGACCAGTTTGATGGAAGTATTTCAGATTGCATGTGAAAACCCCACACTGTACACCAGAAGTGCATTAATGTACATTGTTATTATCCAATTAAAAAAAAAAACATTATCTACCATTCCTTCTTCTGTTAAAAACATTATGGTTAATATGGGATATGTTTCTTCCCAACCTCCTCCACCTGAACAAGGGGAAGTTGTGAGACAGAGCCAAAAACAGTCATGTCTAGGTTATACTGTTCTCCACAAGCATTTTCCCTAGTGCCCACTACTCAGTGCCTCACCCTATCTCTTACTTGGAAATCTGATAGTCTCATATGGGTTGAGTAGTTGCCCCTTCAGAGAGGAAAATTAGAAGCACTTCATTCAATACTTACTGAATAACTAAAATTAAATCACATTAAGTCCTCCATCAGGGCATGGAACCACCCCCGGGTTTTCTGCTTAGAAAGAAATCAGAAAAATGGAGAATGTTAACAGATTCAAAAAATTAAATTATATAATTCAAACTATGGGACCTATTCAGCCAGGTATACCTAATTCTTCATTAATTCCTAAAGGATTTCATATAGTAATTGTTGACTTAAAAGATGTTTTTTTGAGATTCTTTTTATTCCCAAAGTTTCTGAAAGATTTTTTACAATTCCTTGTTGAAATAATAGTTCCGCTACTTTTTGATACCAGTGGAATATTTTACCTCAAGGCATGACAAACAGCCCCACCTGTGTCAAATGTATGCACAACAGCCTTTACAAAAATTAACTTTATGGTTCCTGATCGCATTTTTTATCATTACATGGATGACATTTCATTTCCTCATTCTGATCAGCATTTTCTTAATAATATTGTAAAATCAGCTTGTTTATTGTTTGATGAACATGGCCTTCATGTTACCCCTGAAAAAAATTCAATGTTAATATCCCTGGAATAATTTAGTGTAAAAATATTGCACAAATAATAATAACACAAAAAATCCAAATTCAAAGAGATTCTTTAAGAAATTTAAATATTTTTCAAAAATTAATTGGAGACTTTAATTGGTTCCATCCTTCTTTAGTTATCCCCACTTATTGATTAATTAATTTGTTTTCCATTTAGAAAGAAGCTCAGATGTAAATAGTCTTAGACATTTAACTCCTTAAGATAAGAGTTTTACTTTATTTTATTTTATTTTTTAAATTTGAGCCGGGACATTAATGCAATCATCGGTTACTATGTGGTGTTGTCATATAAGATTTAAAATATTTTTATCAAATTGGCTAGCCCTCAGGTCATTTTCTTAGTTATTGTGTTAATATGTTTATATTTTACTGTTAGAAAGATTTACTTGTACCCTTGTAAGACAAACGATAGAGGTGATCTCTCCAATTACACTCCCTCCACCTATCCACACACCTCTCCTTCCCCCTCTCACACCTCCCCATATTCTTAGGTTACGATTAGGTTATAAGTTTCATATGAAAGCTATAAATTACTTTCATAATAGGGTTGTGTACACTGGATACTTTTTCATCCATTCTTGAGGCATTTGCTCAGAACAACATTTTATAGCTCCATGCATGTAAACATGAAGGAGCCTTCATGTTGTTTTATGGCTGCATGGTATTCTATGGTATACATATACCACAGTTTATTGATCCATTTGTGGATTGATGGGCACTTGATCTTCTGTGACCTAGTAATTATGAACTGGGCTGCAATAAACATTCTGATACAAATATATTTGTTGTAATGTGATTTTTGGTCTTCTGGATTATACCTAACAAAGGAATTGCAGAATCAAATGAAAGGTTTATTTTTGGTTCTCTAAGTGTTCTCCAGACATCTTTTCAAAATGAATGTATTAGTTTGTATTCCCAAAGGCAATGCAGAAATGTTCCCTTTTCTCCAATCCACACAATCATCTGTTGTTTGGGGATTTTGTGATATGGGCTAATCTTACTGGAGTTAGGTGATATCTCAAAGTAATTTTGATTTGCATTTCTCTGATGATTAAAGATGGTGACTATTTTTTCATATATCTGTAGGCCATTCATTTATCTTCTTTAGAGAAATTTTCTTTCAAGTCCCTTGCCCAGGCTGAGATGAAATCACTTGATGTTTTCTTGCTGATATGTTTGAGTTCTCTATGTGTACTGGTTATTAAGCCTTTGTCAGAGACATAAGCTGAAATTATCTACTCCCATTCTGAGGGCTGTCTACTTGCTTTAATTATTCTGTTCTTAGTTGTAAAGAATGTTTATAGTTTGATCAGGTCCCAAGGGTGTATATTTCATGTTGCTTCAATTGCCTAAGGGGTGATCCTCATTAATTTTTTTTCCAAGACAACTTATTCAAGTGTTTTTCCTACACTTTCTTCTACTTTTTTTTATAGTTTCATGTCTTCAGTTTAAATATTTAACCCAGAGAGAGTCTGTATTAGTTTATGGTGAAAGGAAGGGGTCCACTTTCTGTCCTCTACAATTTGCCAGGCAGTTCACCCAGAACCATTTATTAAATAGAGAATACTTTCCCTATTCGTTGTTTTAATTGGCTAGCTTTGTATTCTGTTCCATACATCGTCCTCTCTGTTTTTGACCCAGTACCATGCTGTGTTAATCACTATCGATTTATAGTATAATTTGAGGTCTGGTAGTGTGATTACTCCTGCTTTGTTTTTATTTCTGAATAATGTATTGGCTATTCAAGTTTTTTTTCTGATTCCTGAAAAATGGAGTATTATTATTAAAGATATTTAAATAACATCATTGGAGCTTTAATAGGAATTGCATTAAAATTATATATTGTTTTGGGTAGTATGGACATTTTAACAATGTTGATTCTTTTCAGCCATGAGCATGGTATATTTTTCCATTTCTTATCATTTTAAGCTATTTCTTTTCTTAGAATTTAATAGTTCAATTTATAAAGTTCTTTCACATGCTTTGTTAGGTAAACTCCCAAATATCTCATCTACTTTGGCACTACTCTGAATGAACTAGAATTCTTTACTGTTTTTCCAGCTTGAATATTGTTGGCATATACAACGGCTACCTATTTATGAGTGTTGACTTTGATACCTGAGATCCTAATGTTTTCCTTGATCATGTCTAAGAATTTTGTACAAGAATCCCTGGTTTTTCCAGATATATAACCATATCTTCTGCTAAAAGTGAAAGTTTAATCTCCTCTGACCCTATATGGATGTCTCATATCACGTTTTCTTCCCTGATTGTGAAGGCTAAAACTTCCATTAAAATGTTAAAGAGCAATGGAGACAATGGACAATGTTGCCTGGTTCCTTATATTAGTGGAAATTATTTCAATTTAACTTCTTTCAATACAATGTGTGTTTGCTATAAATGGCTTCTATCAGTTTAAGAAATGTCCATTCTGTACCAATTGTCTTAAGTGTTCTGATCATGAAAGGATGCTCGATATTCTCAAAACTTTTTACACATCAACTGAGAGAATCATATGGTCTTTATTTTTTAAATTGTTTATGTGATGAATTATATTTATAGATTTAAATATGTTGAACCATCCTTGATATCCTGACATAAAACACAATTGGTCATGGTGTATAATTTGTTTTATTTGTTGCTGGATTCTGTTGGTTACAATCTTGTTGAATACTTTTGTATCAATATCCATTAGTGATATTGGTTTATAATTTATTTTTCTCCTTGGGTTTTTTCCTGGTTTGGGGATCAAGGCGATGGTTGCTTCATTGAATGTTTTGGGTAGTTTTCTGTCTTTTTCCATATTTTGAAAAATGTTGTGTAATATAGTTCCTTCAAAGAGGAACTTGTACCTATATTAGAATACTATAGGAATACTGACATGAAGTCATCTGGTCCTCGGCTTATATTTTTAGGGAGATTTTGTATAGTTGACTCTATTTCAGCACTTGATATAGGCCTGTTCTATATTTCCACTTCATTCTGGCTAAGTCTTAGGAGGTGGTGTGCTTCTAATTATTGGTCAACTTCCTAAAGATTTTCATGTTTCTGGGAATAAATTTTCTTGTAATATTTATTAAGGATTTTTGAATTATTAAAGGATCGTTAGTTATTTCATCTTTACATTTCTGATTGATGAAATTAGAGATTTTACCCTTTTTTATTGGTTAGTTTAGTCCAAGGTTTATCTATTTTATTGACCTTCTCAAAAACTAACCTTTTGAATTATTGATTTATTATATAATTCTTTTGTTTTCAATTTCATTTAATTCTGGACTAATTCTGGTGATTTGTTTTCTTCTGTTGGACTTTGGGTTGGAATGTTCTTCCTTGTTCAGTTGCTTAAGAAATCCCATGAAGTTGTTAACTTCCTCTCTTTCCCTTCTCTTAAGGAAGGCTTTCAATGCTATAAATTATTCTCTTAGGACTTTCTTTTAGCAGCCCAAAGGTTCTGATAACTTGTGTCTTCATCATGTTTTTGGTGTAAAACTTTGGTATTTTCCTTCTTTATCTCCTCTCTGACCCATCTATCATTAAGCAGAAGGCTATTTAGATTTCATACTTTTGTATGAGTCTGTAGATTCCTGTTGTTATTGAATTAAACTTTTATTCCATGATGGTCAGAGAAGATGCATGGAATAATTTCTATTTTTTTAAATTTACTTACATTAGACTTATGACCTAAGATGTCTTTGATTTTGGAGTATGTTCCATGAAATGATGAGAAAAATGTGTATTCAGTTTTGTTAGGATGAAATGTTCTTTAGCTATCTGTTAGGTTCAAAAGTTGAATAGTTAACTTTAAATCTGAAATTTCTTTGCTAAGCTTCTGATTGGAGATCTATCCAACACTTCCAAAGAAGTGTTAAAATCTCTGACTATGGTGGAGTTAGGAGGGATTAAGTTGCTCATGCCTTATTTCTTATAAACTGAGGTTCATTCTATTAGGTGCATAGATATTGATAATTGAGATCTCATCAATATTGATTATTACTCATAACAAATATACAATGGCTATCCTTGTACTGGTTTACTTTTGTTGGTTTAAACCCTATTGTATCTGCAAATAAAATTAGAACACCTTTATTTTTCTGCTTTCTATATGCCTGGAATATAGATTACCATCCCTTCACCCTGAGTTTATATTTATATTTTAAGGTGAGATATGATTATTGAATACAACAGATGTTGTATTCTGAGTTTCTGTATCTAAACAGCAAATCTATTCCTCTATTCCTCTTTAGAGGACAATTTAATCCATTCACATTGATTGAAATTATTGATAAGCCTGGTAAAATTTTGTGTGTTGATTTGCTTGTTTCTGCAGTAGACTTTTTCCATTCTTTCACCACTGTGGAAGTTGGATTTTGGTCAAAATTTTCTGATTAACTTTACTTTTGTGGTGGAGGATTGCACCGGTTATTATGGAGGATAGGTTTGAGAATTTACTGAAGAGCTGGTTTAGTAATGGCAAATTCCTTTACCATGTGAATATTTTTAAATAATTTATTTTCTCCATCATAAATGAAATTCAGTTTAGCTGGATATAGGATCCTGTATTGAAAATTATTTTGTTTTAGGAGATTAAAAGTTTATGACCATTTTCTAGCCTGAAAGGTTTCAGCAGAGAAAATCTGCAGTCATTCTAATACTCTTCCTCTTGTAAGTTATGGTTTTCTTGCATCTAACTGCTTTCAAAATTTTCTCTTTCATATTAACTTTAATGAAGTTAATTATGATGTGCCTATGGGATGTCTTTTTCATGCTGAGTCATCCTATGATACTGAAAGTATCTGCTATCTGAATTTCAGAATCACTTGGCATGTATGGAATGTTCTCTTTCATAATTTCATGAAAAAGAACTTCTTTATTTTCTGAAGCAACTTCGTGGCATTTAGTGATCCCTATAAGTTGAATATTAGTTTTATTTGAATTATCCTATGGCTCTTTGAGAGAAAGATCCATTTTTGCTCTCCATTGATCTTCATCTTTGAATGCTTCCACATGGTCAAATCTTTGTCTTCAATGTCAGAGATCCTTTCTTCTTCCTGTTCCATTTGGTTACCCATTGATTCTACCAGATTTTTCAGATAATTGAGGGCTTCAAAATATTGCCTCCATGTTTCAAAATCTTTGGTTATTTTATCTTTGAAATCACTGAATTATTGAAACATCTTTTGAAAAATTTATTGAACCTTTTATTTTCTCCTTTCTTCTAAATAAGATCTGGTAATCTTATTTGTTATCCAAAATCTGAACTGGATTTCTGACGTCTCAGCTTTATTTTCCCCTCTACTATGGTTGCTTCTCTTCACCTCAGAATAGTATGGCTCTAGTATGGTTCCCTCTCAACTGATCATTCTTTCAGTTTTTGGACTGCCTGGGCCTGGCGAGTGTGGTGGGTGTAGTGGTAAATCTTCCTTTTACCTGAGGAACACCAGGCTCAAGCAAGCAGCAAGTCTCTGCACACCTGGTTCCTGGAGAGGGTACTGGGGAGCAGCATGATAGCTGCCTGCCACTTGAGTAGCATGGGGCTCGAGCAAGCAAGCAGCAAGTCTCTGGCTGCCCAGCACCTGTTGAGAGTGGTGGGAGCAGTGGGGAAGCCACCTGCCACCTGGGGATCATGGGGACCAATTAAGTAAAAAGCAGGTCTCTGGCCACCATGCATCTGGAGAGGTTGGCAGGGGCAGCAGGGAAGCCACCTACCACGGAGGGGATCATTGGGCATGAGGAAGACATGCATTTATCCACTTCATTGCTGCACAGTCTACTTTGCCTGTCTATGCCAACCCTCCACACAGGGAAGGATCCAGAAACTACACTCTCACATGGAACCATGAGAAGAGTTGATCCAGAGATGCATCGCCTCCATGATCTTACTCTGTCTCCAGAGTAACAACTTCTTGAACAACGTATTTAAATTTTTCTTTTTTTTTAATTAAATGATAGCTGTATATATTAATGCAAACATGGGGTACAGTGTAGTGTTTTTATATACAATTTTAAATACTTTCATCAAGCTGGTTAACATAGATTTCATGTCATTTGCTTAGTGATTGTGTCAAACATTTATATTCTAATTCTAGAGAAGTTCAATTCTACCATTGTTTGATACATATATAGGTGACCTTTCTGGTCACCCTCCCACCACCTAGCTGCCATTTCCCCTCCCCTTCCTGAGTCCTTCCCCATATTCTTGGGCTAGAATTAAGTTGTATCTTTCATTTGAGAGCTATAAAATAGTTTCATAAAAGGGTTGTGTACATTGGATACTTTTCCTTCCATTCCTGTGATACTTTGCTAAGAAGAACATTTTCCAGTTCCATCCATGTAAACATGAAGGAGGTAAAGTCTCTGTTTTTCTTTATGGCTACATAGTATACCATGGTGTACATATACCACAATTTATTGATTCATTTGTGGATTGATGGGCACTTGTACTTCTTCCATGACCTGACAAATATGAATTGGGTTGCAATAAACATTCTGATACAAAAATATTTATTATAATGGGATTTTTTACCTTCTCAGTATATACCTAAAAATGGAATTGTAAGATCGAATGGCAGGTCTATTTTTAGTTCTCTAAGTCTTCTCCAAATGTCTTTCCAAAAGGAACATATTAATTTGCATTCCCACCAGCAGTGTATAAGTGTTCCCTTTCTCCACATCCACGCCAGCAACTCTGGTTTTGGGATTTTGTGATATGGGCTAATCTTACTGGAGTTAGGTGATATCTCAAAGTAGTTTTGATTTGCATTTCTATAATGATTAATGATGGTGAGCATTTTTTTATATATCTATAGGCCACACACCTATCTTCTTTGGTGAAATTTCTCTTCAAGACCTTTGTCCACCTTGCAATGAGATCACTTTTTTTTGTTTGTTTTGTTTTGTTTTTTGTCAATAAGTTTGAGTTCTCTATGGATTCTGGTTATTAAACAGTTTTCAGAGACATAACCTGCAAATATTTTCTCCCACTCTGAAGGTGGTCTGGATGCTTTACTTAGTGTGCTCTTGGCTGTGCAGAAGCTCTTTAGTTTAATTAGGTCCCAATAGTGTATTTTTGATATTGCTTCAATTGCCCATGGTGTCCATCTAATAAAAAATTTGACCAGGCTGATTCATTCATGTATTTTCCCTGCACTTTCTTCTAGTATTTTTATGGTTTCATGTCTTAAGTTTAAGTCCTTAATCCATTGTGAATCTATCTATCTTATTAATAGTGAAAGGTGTGGATCCAGTTTCATTTTTCTACAGGTCCCGAGCCAGTTCATCCAGCACCACTTGTTATATAGGGAATCTTTTCCTCATTCAATGTTTTTAATTGGTTTATCAAAGATGATGTAACATTAGGTAGCTGGATTCATCTGTTGACTTTCTATTCTGTTTCATACATCTACCTCTCTGTTTTTGTGCCAATACCATGCTATTTTAATCACTATCAATTTATAGTACAGTCTGAAGTCTGGAAGGGTGATTCCTCCTGCTTTGTTTTTATACCTGCGTAATGTCTTAGCTATTTGAGGTCTTTTCTGATTACATATAAAGCGAAGTATGATTTTCTCAAGATCTCTAAAATATGACAGTGGGGCTTTAATGAGGATTGCATTAAAATTGTATATTGCTTTGGGTAATATGGACATTTTAACATTGTTAATTCTTCATAGCCATGAGCATGGTGTATTTTTCCATTTGTAAACATTTTTTGCCGTTTCTTTTCTTAGAGCTTCATAGTTCTCTTTATAGAGATCTATCACATTCTTTGCTAATTATACCTTCAAATATTTCATCTTCTTTTGTACTACTTTTAACAGGATGGATTCCTTGACTGTATTTTCAGATTGGCTGTTATTGGTACAGCCAAAGGCTACAGATTTATGAGTGTTGATTTTGTATACTGATACACCACTGTATTCCTTGGTCACTTCTAAGAGTTTTTTAGCTGAGTCCCTGGTGTTTTCCTGATATACAAACATATCATCTGTGAAAAGTGAAAGTTTGATCTCTTCTTTTCCTATATGGGCCCTTAATTGCCTTTTCTTCCTGAATTTCTGTAGCTAGAACTCCCATTACAATGTTAAATAGCACTGGGGAAAATTAGCAATTTAGCCTGGTTCCTGATCTGAGTGGGAGTGATTTCAATTTAACTTCACTGATTATAATATTGTCTGTGGATTTGCTGTAAATGGCCTCTATCACTTGATGAAATGTTCTTTGTATACAAATTTTCTTAAGTGTTCTGATCATGCAGGGATGCTGGATATTATAAAAAGATTTTTCTGCATCAATTGAGAGAATCATATGGCCCTGATTTTGATTTATGTGATGAATTACATTTATAGATTTATGTATGTTGAACCATCCTTAAGATCCTGGAATAAAACCTACTTGGTTGTGGTGTATAATTTTCTTGATGTGTTGCTGGATTCTGTTGTTTAGGTTCTTGTTGAATATTTTTGCATCAATATTCATTAGTGATATTGGTCTATAATTTTCTTTTTTTGTTGGGTCTTTTCCTGGTTTGGGAATCAAGGTGATGTTTGCTTCACATAATGTGTTGGGTAGTATTTCGTCTTTTTCAATGTTTTGAAAAAGGTTGAATAATATAGCTACTAGTTCTTCTTTAAAAATTTGGTAGAATTCTGATGTGAAGCCATCTGGTCCCAGGCTTTTCTTTTTGGGGAGATTTTGTGTAGCTGATGGTATTTCAGAACTTGATATAGGCCTGTTCAACATTTCCACATCATTCTGGCTAAGTTTTGGGAGATGGCATACTTCCAAGTATTGATCGATTTCTTTCAGATTTTCATATTTCTGAGAATAAAGTTTCTTATAGTATTCATTGAGAATTTTTTGAATTTCTAGGGGGTCTGTTGTTATTTCATCTTTACTGTTTCTGATTGATGAGATTAGATATTTTATTCTTTTTTTGTTGTTGTTTGTTTAGGTTGACCAAAGGTTTATCTATTTTATTAACCTTTTCAAAAAAACAACTTTTTGATTTATTGATCTGTTCTATAATCATTTTTTTTCTATTTAATTTAATTCTACTCTAATTTTGGTTATTTCTTTTCTTCTGCTCGGTTTGTGATTGGACTGTTCCTCCTTTTCCAGTTTGTTGATTTGTCCCATTAAGTTGTTAACTTCCTCTCTTTCTGTTCTCTTGAGGAAGGCTTGCAGGGCTATAAATTTTTCTTTTAGGACTGCCTTTGCAGTGTCCCAAAGGTTCTGACAACTCATGTCTTCATTGTTATTGTATTCTTAAAATTTGGTAATTTCCCTCTTGATCTCATCTCTGACCCATTTGTCATTCAGCATAAGGTTATTTAGCTTCCAAGTTTTTGTATGAGGCTGCATATTTATGTTGTTACTTAGTTCAACTTTTATTCCATGGTGGTCTGAGAAGATGCATGGAATAATTTTTATTCTTTTAAATTTACTTAGGTTGGATTTATGGCCTAAGATGTGATTGATTTTGGAGTATGATCCGTGCACTGAAGAGTAAAATGTTTATTCAGATTTGCTTGGATGAAATGTTCTATAGATGTCAGTTAGGTCCAAAAGATGAATAGTTAAATTTAAATTTAAAATTTCCTTGCTAAATTTCTTTTTGGGGGATCGATTCAACACAGTCAAGGGAGTGTTAATATCTCTGATTATGATAGAGTTGGGAGAGATCAAGTTGCTCATGCCTGTTAGAGTATCTCTTATGAATTGAGGTGCATTCTCGGTGGGTACCTAGATATTGATAATTGTATTCTCATCATCTTGTTTATTACTTTTGAAAAATATAAAATAGTCATCCTTATCTTTGCTTATTTTTATTGATTTAAACCCTAGTCTATCTGTAAATAAGATTTCAACTCCTGCTTTTTTCTGGTTTCCATTTGCTTGGAATATAGAAGACCATCCCTTCACCCTGAGTCTGTATTTATCTTTTAAAGTAATATGTGTTTCTTGGACACAGAAGATATGCAGTCTGAGTTTTCATAGCCAATCTGCCAGTCTGTGCCTCTTTAAAGGACACTTTGGGCTATTCAATTGATTGAAATTATTGAAAGACTTGATGAGATATTGGTCCTCAAATTGGTCGAAAGTCCAGTAGACATTTTTAATCCTTTCGCCACTGTGGAGGTTGGAATTTCATCAAAAGTTTCTGGGTGAATTTACCTTTGTAATGAGGGATTGTGATGATTATTATGGAGGATAGGTTTGAGAATTTCCTGCAGAGGTGGTTTAGTTATGGCAAGTTTATTCAATATGTGGATGTCATTAGAGTATTTAATTTATCCATCATAGATGAAACCCAGTTTAGCTGGATATAGGATCCTGAGTTGGAAGTTGTTTTGCTTTAGGAGATTGAAAGTTGCTCACTATCCTCTTCTGGCGTGAAAGATTTCAGCAGGAAGATCTGCAGTCATTCTAATATTCTTTCCTTTGTAGGTTATGGTTTTCTTGCATCTATCTGCTTTCAGAATTTTTTCTATCATATTAACTTTAGTGAATTTAATTATGATGTTCCTGGGGGATGTCATGTTTGGGTTGATTCATGCTGGGGTTCTAAAACTATCTGCTATTTGAAATTTCGAGTCTCTAGGCATTTCTAAGAAATTCTCTCTCAAAATTTCATGAGGAAGAGCCTGTGTGTTTTGTGAGGCAGCTTCATCACTTTCAGGGATTCCTAAAAAGTGAATATTAATTTTCTTTGAATTATCCCAGAGCTCTTTAGAGAAAGATCCCTTCTTATTTTCCTTTTTTTTTTATCCTTGCACTCTTGGGCTTGTTCAAAGGCTTCATCTTCAATGTCAGAGATTCTTACTTCAGTTTGTTCCACTCTGTTATGTAGAGATTCCACTGTGTTTTTCAAATCTTTGAGGGCTGTAACCTCTTGTCTCAAAGTTTCAAAGTCTTTGGTCATTTTATCTTTGAATTCGTTGAATTCCTGAGTCATCTTTTGAATAATTTCTTGAGACATTTTGTGAATCACTTCTTGAATTTCTAGCTCTTTCCTTTCTTCCATTCTATTAATCTTGTTTACTATCCACATTCTGAACTCAATTTCTGTCATCTCAGCCATCTCTTTATGGGTTGGATCTTCAGGTACCTCTACCATGTCCTTCCTTGGGGGTTTCTTGACTCTAGTTATTCCTACTACTGGAGTTTTTCCGTTGGCTCTGCCCCATGCTGGATTTACTCCATTAACTAGGTGAGCTGGTAAGAGGAAGTTTAATTGGGGGCTCTGGGAGTAATATTTTACTGGACTTTTTGGGCAAAGGCTGAGAATAGTGTTTGTATTTTTTCCCCTAGAACTTTGCCAAGGATGAGTATAATGCTATGGTCTGAGAGCCTAGAGGCCTGCTTGCCTCTATCTTGTTTAAGCTGGTATCTGTTCTACCTTAGAAAATCAATTATTCTGGGTGAAGATCTCGGCTGTGGAGAAATAGGGGCAATTAAGTCCCCCCTCCCCTTACTGGTGATGGTTGTAAAAGGAAAACCACATCTTCCCTCAACCACACCCCCAGGGTATAGTTTTCAGGTAATTGCCCCATTTCAAATGATATAAGACAAGTGTCCCAGTCAACACAATTTTCAGGTGGGGGAGTTGGAGACGTCTCTGGCAACTGTACAGCAGGGATCTTCTGGCAGCCCATGTATGACCCACTCCGGTGTTTTGTGGTGTCAGAGGGACCTGAAAGCAAATAAAGTATTCTAGGGAGGTTGATGCCTCCTACCCCAACTTTTACCTTTGTCACACCCAGCCACTGGAGTCAGCAGAGGGCTGTGACGTAGTTGCCCAATAAGTGAATGTGGCAGGGCTCTATGTCTACCAAAATCAAAATAGAGCCAATGGCAGCTCCACTCAGTTACTGCTCTTCAACCCTTGCAAGCAAAGGGAACTGAGACTTGACTGTCTAAGGCACTCATTGACAACTGGAGAATGTTCCACCTGAAAACCATATGGGCCTGAGAAAATCCCGAGAGCATCAGAGATTCTCCCTTGACCACCAGTTGATTTGCCTAAGTCAAGAGATCCAAATATATTGACCCAATCAGTACCCACACTCTGATTGGAAAGATCACAAGGTCTCTAGCAACTAAATAGTAGGAGTCTACTGGTGGTATAAGTGTGGCTTGCTCTGATGCTCTGAGGAGTCAGAAAGGCCTGTTCAGTAGATGAATTGGAGTAAGGTGGCTGATGTCTCTTTCCCCTCTATACTCAACCTTCGCCAGTGGACTCTGGTAACCTCAGTCTCAGTTAACCCTACTACCAATTTCTGTTGACCCAGACTCTGTAACCCAGTCCTGTCCAATAGGTGAGTGATTCAGGGTTTGGTGCCTACCAGAGTCCAGGTAAAGTCAATGAGTTTATCAGGGTTTTGTGCCTGACAGAGTCCCAGTAATATCAATGCCTTCTCCACTCAGTGACCACTCTTTTTGGCCAGCCAGCAGAGATATTTGAAGCATATCTGCCACAGGCACTCAATGGGAGCTGTAGAATATTCCACTTCGATTTAATCTAAGCCTGGAATTCATTTTCTTGAAGTCATGGTTTGCCTCGATGGGGAGTACATGTGTTTATCTATCCCCTCTCTCAGTTCAGCTCCCTACTTTCAGCTTCGTTGGCTTCTTCCAGTAGTTGTCTCTCTCCCTGAACAGACGTTTATGTTGAAAGCTAGCCCTAGTCAGCTCTCATCCACTATTCCTCCAAATTCTTATTGAATGTGAAAATTTAGTTATGTAATATAGCCAACCTGGGGATTTAGCAAAGTACAAAATACATTGAAACCAGGCAGAGAAATAAACGGACTAAAATGCTACCAGACATATAAGCACACCAATGCCCACTTCCAGTCAGGGAGTGGGTACTGACTGGGTCAATATATTTGGATCTCTTGACTGCCCATTACTCAGCCACAAGTAAACAAACAGACAAAGTAGTAAACAGAACAACAGACAAACCAGCCAACTAACATATCAAAAAAGAAAGAAGGAAGAAAGAAAAAAATAGTAATAATAAAAGATAACCACAGAAATATTGGTCACAAAATGATAAAGCAAACAAATAGAAAAGCGAACAATCAAAGAAGAAAGAAAATCAAAAAATATATATAATAAAAAATTAAAAATTAAAAATTAAAATAAAAAAAAAGAAAAGTAGGGCACCACTAAGAAAATTCCTTTTTTTTTTTTTTTGAGTATATACAAACAAGTTGTTTTTTCAATGTGGTGGGGTCCAGTTAAAAAAAAAATAAATAAATAAATATATAAATATATATATATATATAATTATGCTGTAGTATACATTCTAGACATCAGGTGGTGCGGTGAGTGGTGCCTGTGCTAATACCAAAGATATAAAGAAAAAATATATATATCTATATATACATATATATAAAGAGAGAATCTTTGCTGGCCGGATGCCCAGATTCTCCCTACAACAGTTTCCGCAAAGTGTTGGGCGTCTTGTATTAACTTCAGATGCCAGATGGCTAGCTGCAGATCAGATTGAGTTCTCTGTGCTTCTGGAAGAGGTGTTATGGAGAAGCCATTTTGGGGGTTTTACATTACATCTGGTTCCTAGGTGGCCATCCACTCCTATATGTCCTCCAAACTTGGGACACAAGTTCACACTTAGCAAGAATTTCACTCCTAATTTCCCCTTGAACAAAAACCATTGGGGAAAGAGCTGGGTGCCCCTTGTGCGTTCTGCTTCCAGTTTATTTCTGATGGGGTAGAGACCACCGAAGTGGCCACGGCTGCATGCTCAAAAGATTTTTCAGTGTTTGTAGGAAGGGATCTGATTCCCTGCACTCAAATACTAATTTTCAAATAGAAAAGCATTGTGGTCTAAGGGAAAAGAGCTGGGGCTCCCCTTGTGCATCCCGTGTTTAGTTTATTTCCAATGGTGAAGGAACTTAAGGTGCCCCTGCTGCCACCATCACCGCAGAAGAACGTTCAAAAGATTTTTCAGTGTTTGTAGGAGGGGAACTGATTCACCCTGTGGGTTGCTGCATCACTGCATCTCCCCACAGACTTCCAAAATTACAGGATGGATCAGTTCCTAAGTAGAGTCCCTTCCCCTCAAGTTTCTGTCTGAATGCCTGGATCCCTGACACCCCAAAATGGGTCCAAATGTCTCCTCTTTCGGGCTGCTAAATTCTGCTCAGAAATCCATGCCTCACCACACTCTTCACAAGACACACAAATTCCAGATGAATTGGCCACAGGAGCCTTTTGTGGGGAAAGGATTGGTTTCTTTTTTTTTTTTTTTTTTTTTAGATGGAGCCTCAAGCTATAGCCCTGGGTAGAGTGCCATGGCATCATACTCACAGCAACCTCCAACTCCTGGGCTCAAGTGAGTCTCCTGCCTCAGCCTCCCAAGTAGGTGGGACTACAGGCACCCTCCACAACACCTGGCCATTTTTTTTTGGTTGCAGCCATCATTGTTGTTTGGTGGGCCGGGGCTGGTGATTCGAACCTGCCACCTTAGGTGATTGATTTTTATCTCTCAGGATGCAAGCTGCAGACCTGGCACCACAGGACACAAGCCACAGACCTGGTACAGCAGGTCACAGATGGCACTGTTTCAGCTGTTGCCCTGAATTTTTTCTGGCTGACACCGTAGTTTTGGGCTACACTCCCAATTTAGCAATTCATCTCTTTACTGCTCAACTTGCACTGTTTATCTGCGTAAGGACTCCACAAGGAAGAGGTCCAAAAAGCCCACTCTCACCTGAAAATACCAGGGGAGTTGACTCAGGGATGCTTCTCCTCCGCCATCTTGCTCCGCCTCCTAAATTTCTCAATTAGATAGAATTGTATACAACTACAATTTTTATCCTTCTGTGTTTCCTTCTGAACATTATCCTCCTTGCTTACTAACTCAAAAAAGTGCTTTCATTGAATATTGTTTCTTACCTCATAAATCTACTAAAAAACTTCAAATGTACATCAAAAATGCTAATATTATTATCAAAGTACATTATCATTTCTGTCAATTAGTTGGAAAAGACCCAATAATATTTCCCTTAAATAATAAATTTCTGATTCTTTCATTGTGTCTCAAGTTTGCTAGATTGGATTATCTGATTATTTAGGTATAATTGATAATCATTATCCTCAAGAGAAATGTATCCAATTTTTAAAGAAAACATCCCAAATAATACGCCAAAATTATTTTAAATATTCCCTTTCTAAAGCTAAGAATTTTTTTACAAATGCTAACACATCAGGAGTAGCTGATTTTGTTGATAATTATATTAACAATATTCAATATTCTCCTTACAAGTCAGAACAGAAAACCAAATTATTTGCATTATTTTATTACAAGAATATTTTCCTGATACTCATTTAGATATTATTACTGGTTCCATTTATTCGGCATATACGGTGCAAAATACTGAAACTACTACATTGTCTGATGATCAACCAGAAATTTTTTATTTATTTGACACACTTCAACATAGAATTAGAAATGTGCAAATTTTCATAACTCATGTATGGGCCCACTGTAATTTACCTGGATATTTAACTTCAGAAAATAATTTTATTAATAAATTAATTTATCACTGTGCAAAGAGCCAGAGAAGAACATACTTTGCACCATAACAATGCTTCCTCACTCACTTAAGAGACATTATAAGATCCTAACCTACTGGTCAAACAATTGCAATTCTTCACTTAAATCCAGGAGTAAACCCTAGAGGTTTAAATACAAATGAACTTTGACAAACGGATGGTACACAATATGCAGAATTTGGCAAATTAAATATATTGATCATTCTATTGATACTTATTTCTATTTTTCTTGGGTATCTACCCTTAAATTTGATAAGGCTGATTCAGTAATCACTCATTTATTAGAAGCTTTTGCATGTATTGGCCTTCTTCAAATGATAAAATTGATAATGGATCTGGACATATTTTCTTTTTTTTTTTTCAGGATCAAGGTAGGTTTTTTATTATAAAAGAAAAAGGTAACTCCTCAGCAACCTTAACACAGGAAAAGAGTATTTTGGGAGAAGACAACAGGATACAAAATCACAAGTGTTTTTGCCACCAGCTCTGTCTCTGTCTCCTCCAAGAGCAGAGGGGAAAGGACACAGTTGAAGCAAATAAGCAATTATGTAAAATTACTTAGAAACCCTACAAACTTGATTAAAATCTAAACTTCTATTTTGCGCTTAAAATTTTTTTAATATATCAAAAGGCCCGCTTTAGTGACATGCTATTCCCACCAGAAAATAACCCTAATATGTGTATATCCCCTGGTCGGTAACATGCTCAAGTTGACCAGCCAACTCATTTCTAAAGTGTGTGGACAAGTACATGTATCTTGTGAAACAGAGCCATGGCCATCAAGTGACTGCTCGTTAGCCTGCATCCGCCTATCAATTTACCAGTGCCCACTT
>CAUYTI010011820.1:0-37346 GCA_963575145.1 Galago senegalensis
CGCCTGTGGTCCCAGCTACTTGGGAGGCAGAGGCAAGAGACTCGCTTGAGCCCAGGAGTTGGAGGTTGCTGTGAGCTGTAATGCCACGGCACTCTACCCAGGGGGACAGCTTGAGGCTCTGTCTCAAAAAAAAAAAAGAAACAGAAGGATGGCCGAGCACAGGCTGTATCTCAGCGTAAAACCCCAGCAGCAATGCTGGGGTAGTGTCCCCAGTAATCAGTCCAGTCTTGGCCCTAAGAACAACTACTTTCAGCTTATAGGAAGCTCCCCCCAAAATTAGTCAATGGCGCCTAGCCCTATTTTACCATATAGATGCTTGCCGGGGGTCCAGGAGGTGGGACTCTCTAACTAGATCAGTTCATACAGTGGCTTCAATCTAGCTAGCAGCAGGTCATACTAAGTCCCCACTTTTCCGTGGTGGCTCTGTGCCCCCTAATAACGTGACAGGGGTAATGTCCCTTTCTATGGACAAAGCTTGCCCTCAGTCCAGGAAGAGTGAAGCCTCACATTAACCGTTTTCTCGGTTGTCAGGTGCCTCATTTGTCCACTTCTTAATATCTACAAACTTTTTAGCCAGAGAATGATCTGGGTATCCTTGTTTTCAGGATAACATATTTAATTTGCTGTTTGTTTATTCTTCTCTCTGTGAGAGCACTAAATAAGCTGTAACTCCAGGGCTCCTAACATTCCAGCAGCCATTTCCTTGACTAGATTAATCTTTACTGGTGGAATTTTTTTTTTATGGTCTTTCAGCCAATTATCAGTCAAGATGCTTTTTTTAGAAGACTGCAAAATTCAGCATCAAAGGCACAAAATTCATTACGTGGCAGTTATAACCTCTGCTAAACCAATGATCTATAGTATAATTGGAAAAATTTTGTTAAAACATTATCAAATATATTTTTGAGAACTAAAAGCATTCAGCCAGTGATTTATATACTCAAATCACATCGGGACACTAAAACCACACGGATCACAGATCTCTTTGATAACTCACTTCACTCTGACTTACTGTGTTTTAAATCCATAGGAAGCCTGAGAAACAATCCAACTTGGTGCCTCAAATTAATAAGGAGCTCCGTTTTACACGATTCTCTGCGAAACTGCTTGCAATTTACACTGATACTTAAAATTCTACCTGCTAGATCTCAAGAGTTGTTTTAAACGCATTACCTTTCCTCCAGCTAATTTTACAACTCAAGAAACAGTACTCTTGTTACTTTTTTCTGAAACGTGACCTTGAATACATAAACCTATTACTTATTTTAAATAGTATTAATAGCTTAGTTGAAGCTGATGAGCTGGACATAGGACACAGCAGCTGCAATGATCCCCTTTTCCAGTTTGAAAATGACCAGAACGCTTGTATTCCTTCACGCTCTTGGTCCTTTTCCTTGTAATTTTCATTGCTGAGGAATCACAGCAGGACACGAGGGGTCTCTGGAGGTTGGAAAAGGATAAACGTGGCATATTTTGAAGGGAGGTAAAGGATAACCTCAGCAGTTTTGAAGAAAATCCTAGAACATTCATCACGCAATCAGTCTGCAGCCACCTAGGAGAGCTCGGACACTGAGGAGCTATCACATTGCTTTGTGAGAAGGAAACTGGGCAGAGGACATTAATATCCCTCGGTGATGGAGCAGCGGGCCACGCTGACGGACAGAGTGGACCCCACAGTTTGCAGTGACATTCTTCTACCTGCTTTCTCCTCGAGACAGGTGAGCACTTCATCAGCGAGAGCCTGCAAAGCTCTAATCGCCTCTTAGCGCCAGTGACATGGGACCTCCTAATAGGTAAACCATTTCATAATGATTCCCTTCTGGCCTTTTAGTAAATAAGTCTCTTGGGAGGAAGGCCAAGACAGCTCAGCCCTTCTCTGAGTTTATTTCTAGAGTGATTCCAGTAGTGCTTAATTAAGGTTTCCATGTATCAGAGATGAGTGCGATTGGCTGGAAATGTTTCCAGAGGCTTATATTCAAACTGGAAGGCATGCTAATTTTATTTCTTCTTCCATAGGTAAAAAAATTCCCCCTTTCTTTCACTGTAGGCTTTACGTGGTTTTCAGAGTAGCCAGCCTCAGTCAACACATGGGCAGCTGAATTTCACCTACTCTCAGGCAAGGACACAGGACAGAGCTTTCACAAGTCCCAGGCTCCGCAGGTATTCAGAGTCTTCCCAGCAAAGCTGAAACAAACACACAAACAAAAAAATAAAAGCCTTATTACCAAACACCCGGGGAATAAGGCCTGAACTCTATTTGGAAATTGAATTTCTTCCATATTCAATCAATATTTAATAAAGAGAGAAAAAGAGTTCATTACAAAGACCATTTTGTTTCTCCACAAGTCATCCGTGTGAGATTCCAGGATCTCAGGGCCGTAAGCTCCTAACTGGAGCATTATATATGCCCTAGGCAGCCAGCGAGCAGGCATTACTTTGTGAGAACCCAGCACAGCCACCGTTTCTCCTGGTTGACCAGGGATTTTAGTGGAGGGTGCGCCTGGATGCCCCCTGGGATACACGACAGAACCAAGCACCCCCGAAGAGCAGCTGGGCTGCCGGAGAGCCGAGTGATTATACAAGCACAGCCTTGAGTTTTATTTTCAGTTTGAGAATTGCTAACTCGCGTCTACCCATCACAGACTTACTGTAGGGAGTTTATTCTACCTCATCCATATCGCTCTTCCTTAGCAGCACTTAATGAGTTGAAGGGATTGGAAAGTTGTTCCCAGCCAAACCAATATCCTATGAGTTATAAGTGACATTTCTCCCCATATGCAGATTTCCTGCATGGAAGTGAATTATTTACATGGTGGCGCTCATGGATTCCCACCATCAGCGGCCTGAGATTTACACCTACACTCGGGCTCTGCTCTCCTGTGGGGAGAGCGCAGCTCCCACTGCCCTTTAAGATCTGAAGATTTAGCAGCGGCAGCTCCTCTGGAGGCAGGTGTTTCCTTGGCTGAGCAAGCGGCGACTGGAAGGCTACACAGAGCAGAAGCTAGAATGATGAAGTAACTGCTGCAGGACCCCAGGCTGCCCCAGCCCCAGGAAGATGTGACCTGCGTGTGAATGCAAAGGACGAGGATTAAATTCTGGGGACACCTCTCTACCCCAGGAGAAGCGGTTTTATAACCTTGAGTTTTAGTTAATTACTTTAATAATTTCCTCCTGAATATGTGAAAAAAATCCAAACTTTTTGGAATAAAAGCACCGTGTCCTATAGTATGCTCTAACATCTAGGGAATAGAAAGCTGAACAAAGAAACTTTGGGGGTGAAAAGCCTCTTAATTTACAATAAGGATGGTGGAAATACAAGTGAGAGTCCAAAACCAGACGCGTCACCAGTGAAGCAAAAAGATAGCACAGAAACTAACGTACGGAGACACGGCTAAGGGCCTGTGTATAGTGAAGGGGACGTTTTAAATTAGTGAGGGAAGGACAGGTTACTTTTTTAATATGTACAATGAAAACAATGGACTATTCATTTGGAAAAATAAAGAAAGAAAAACCTTATATCACACAGACAAAAATAAATTCCTGTTACATCAAAGACCCAAATGTAAAGAATGAAAACCCGAATAGTATTGGAAGAAAATAGGGGGGACATTTGTGCAATATGGCAGTGAGAGTAAACAAAGTGAAAACAGAAAGACAACGACAGAGTTAATTACAAAACACTGTAAACTTTTTTCCTAACAAAAACAAGAGTAAATGAAATTAAAAGGTAAAGTGACAAGTGGGGGGAGGAGAAACACTTACAACCTACTGTTAATATCCCATATTCAGAGAATCCAATTCATCAAAAGAAAATAACAAACAATTCCCTAAAGCAATAAAGAATATGAACAGGCAAGGAAGAGGTAAAGATGGTAAATAAGCCTCTGAGAAGACGCTCAACCACCCTGCTGATTATAGGGAGGTGTGAGTAGTTAACAAAAAAATACATTTTTTCCAAATCTGACTGCTAACCTGAAACGCAGCACTAGCTTTGATTGTTGTTGAGAGTGTGGAAAAAGGTAGCAGCATCACAATCGTTCCTCTGTACCAGCAGGAACTGGTACAGAGTTTGGGGGAGCAATTTGGCATTATTTAATAAAATATATTTGCATATACTTTATTGCATGCGATGTATTATATTGCATGCTTTGACCATGCAATCTCATGCTCATGAATCTATTAAAAAAGGAAATAAAAACATTATGAAAACATATGAAAGGGCTGTTGAGTGAGTGCTGTCTGTAGTAAGGAACAGTGCCAGTAGCCTAGGTATCTATCACTAGGAGAATGTTTCCCTAAGTTATGATAGACTCATGAAGTGGAAGGTCATGTGCTCGTGAAAATCTGCAAACAACCTAATCTCCATCAATAGGGGAACAGCTAAATCAATTGTCGTGCTGCCACTAAACTGAGTAGCATGTAGCTGCTAGAGAGAAATGAGACAGGGCTCTTCAAAGACGGGAAGACGTCCAACTGCGTCAAGGGGACACGAGTTAGATGCAGCAGAATGACAGATGACAGACATGAATATACAGACGACTAATAGATCCTACTTAACATTTTTTAAATTTCAAGTTCATTTGAGGGTACAAAGAAGTAGGTGACAATGTTTGCATTTGTTAGAGACCTGTTGTAGCTGGGTCCTCCTCCAGGAGGTGTGCCATATACCCACACATTGTGCCCATCAAGTGGGAGCACATCAATCTCCCTCATTACAAAAATCAATTTGTCCTTCCTCCCCTCTCCCTCTTCTTCCTTCCCCCTCTCCGCTTGTGCTCCTGGGAGGAAGGTAACTTTAGGAAGTGTTTGCACCAGGTTGTGAATGGTAATGACCCAGGAGTAAGGACTTGGGCTGTGTGCACATTCCTGCTATGGGGAAGGCACCAGGAAGCTCTCATCAGCCGTCTCAGTTCCTCAGAAAGTCCCTGGCCTCAGAGGCCACCTTGGGCTTCTCCCTGCCCATCCCCACTCCGGGGCTGCTCTTTCTTCACCCCATGTGGGGAGCCGAGCTAGTGGCAGCTTCCTCTCCAGGAGCACCCAGGGCACCAGTGCATCCAGATGTCTGCTCACCGAGCAGCACAGGGCAGGGGAGATTTCTTGTTCTTCATCTCAGTTCAGCCCCTAACACAGTGCCCAGAAACTGCAGTAGCTTTTCAAATAGATGAAAATACTTTTCAAGACAAGGCACATTCTTTACATCTTCTCAGGGTTAGAACATTTTCACCTTTTGATAACAGATGTTATTTCTATAGTCAAGAGTAGCTTGGAACCCATCTTGGGAATAAACGTGTTTAGCCGTACTAACAATGCTGGGGGAGGGGGGAGCTCAGAAGTTATCAACCTCAGTCACTTTATAGCAGGACTTTCTTTGTCAAATAGTTAGGTATTTTTGTTGTTGTTTTGGGGTTTTTTGCTATTATTTCCTAAACTAAGTAATTTAAAGACGTAGCACACATTTTCTATATTCCAGGTTTCTTTCATTAATTCATTAAATATATTCAATATGTCAGCAATTTATTCATCCCTATTCCAGGCAAGGGAGAGGATATATTGTAGCACACACCATACTTGCCCTTTGGGACCTGGGGAAAGACACCCTGAGTCAAGGAAGAGGCACAAAGATCTCAAGGCAAGAGGGACTTTTCAGACTCTGGGAACCAACTGTGACCCCAATCAGTCTGGCTGGGATGTACTGCAAGGTGGACAAAGTGAAGGGGGTGGCAGGAGAGGCCCAGGCCTGAATCTGGACAGAAAGTAGATCACGCCAGACAGTAAACTGGCTTCTACATCCTGCTCTTTCCTGAGCACAGTGGGAAGTCATTAAAGGGTGGTTAGCTTGTGAGTGACGCTGGCTCCTGACACTGGAAAAAATAGTTTCACAGCACAATGGAGGATTCCTGGAAGGAGCAGGATTAGAGGTGGGAGACAGTCACACATCTCCTCCAGATACAAGCTAGAGGCCCCCAATTTAAGTAGGTAATTTCAGAGGAGACAGAAGAACATGCAAGTTGGCAAAATCAAAGATACTCGGAACTCACAGTAGTAGGATTTGGAGAAGGGCTGGGTTTAGTGTGGAGAGAAATGGTGGTGGCCGAGTGATTGGTATGGGCTGGGCATCTGGAGGCCACAAGACAGAGAGGAGAGAGAATCTGGGGAGGAGCAGCTGGGTTCCTCCTGGGCTTCCTGAACTTGAGGAGCCAGGGAGGAGAGGCCAGGCAGCATCAACTCAGGGACGAGGGCCCACAGCCTGCTGGTGACCAGCAAGCCTCGGAGTGTGTCTCAGAACCAGAAAGAAGGAAGCGCCTGAGGACGAGAGGGCATGTTAGCACCAAAAGGTGAGACTGGCCCGGAGTCGACAGTGAGAACCAGTAATGCAGAGGTGAGAGGATGTTCCAGGCAGAAAGAACGGCAATGAGCCTGGGGAAAAAAGAGAAAGGGACTCTGCCGCTGATTAAGCACAGGTGTCACTGGGAATTTATAAAGAGTACTGAGTAAAATATCTTCCTAGTATAGAGGGTTAGGAACCAGTGGTGAGTGTTCCCAAGACTCAGCACTCGGAGCAGGGCTTTGGGGTCCCATGTGCAACGCCCAGCACTGTTAGGAAATCAGCACAAGGAGGCCAAGACGTTGGATGTCACAGAACACAGGACCCTGTGTGTCAGGGTGCCCACTGACACTTCCAAACCTTCACCTCTTCTCAGAAGATGGTTGCCACACTAAGATTATCCCCCAGTGCTTAGCAGTGTCCAGGTTCAGAGTAGCACCCTTTCCAAAAAGCGGGAAGACCCTGCCAGGAAAAGCAGCAAAATATTCTCAGCATATGGTGTAGGGATCCCCTTTCTTTTGAAACCCAATAAAGGGTTAGTAAACAGACATCTTGTTCAACACAGGTTTTATAAGTTTGTTTTATTTAAGGGTTTGCTTTGAATTCACTGGTAATTTTCTTCTTTCCTGCAATCCTTCCTTTTTTCTTTCTTTTTAAGGACATTGCCTACACTCAACTATTGCAGAACCTAAGGATAAGAAGATTGAGACTCCTTCTGATGTTTGTTCTCAGATGTACATGTCCTCTCTTAGAGAATTTGGGCTTCACCTGGTGGAGGCCCGCGCTCAGAACACTGTTGACCTCAGGAAGTCTTCGGGAACGTCTGGAAGTGTGGATATTCTGGTGCCCAAGTTCTATGCCAAGAACCAGTCACTCAGCAGATAGCAGCAGAACAAGGGTAATGATTTGATTTCTTACAGCCCTTGTCACCTTCATCTGTATATTGCTGGGGATTTATTAATATCTGTTCCACCTGTCTCAGGCCGCGGGAGGCCTTGTACTGCAGAACCCCTTCTATAGAGTGGAGAGAAGGGAATGGGGCAGATGGGATTATGACTTATTTTCTAATGTTGAATTTATAAAACTATCTTTTTGTCAGACATTGCACAGCAGTTTGTGGGATGAAATTAATCCTATGAATAAAATTGCTAACCTCATCTAAAACAGGTGTTTTATTTAAAGAAGGATCGATGTGGCTTGCTAAATATTATTTTTAGTGTTGATAAAAGCTTTTCATAATCTCAGGCCGCAAACATGGGATAAATCGCTGGTCCTGGGTGTTGTGCCAACACGCTGGAGCTAGTGAGGCAAAGCCAGCCCTCCGGCTGTCCCCAGGCCTTCTGTCCTTCCACCTCAATCTCAGAGGAGGAAAAGCATTTGCTTTTAATGAATATGAATCTAACTTAGGACACAACTCACCACTTTATCTCTCAAGGATCATCCTCTGTGACTTGGCACGATGTTTAGCTGGGTTCACTACAGAATAATAATCATTCCTGAGGCCATCGGGCTAACCCCCTGGGCTCTTTGTTCTTTGCCCAATAACTTCATGGCTTCTGTCTTTAAGGGGACCATTGGTCTACTATTTTGGTGTTGATTTTGTGACAAGGCTCACCAGTGTGGTTTATTTCACAGTTCGCATACACCCATTCTGCCTGTCGTCCTTCACAGAAGGCTGGTACTACCTTCGAGAAGCCTGTCCACTGCACATTATTCTCTCTGTGGCCTTTGGTCTCTCCCCATCAGAGAATAATTCCATAGCCCCTGCCTACTCCAACCTCAAAACTGCTGAAATCATCAGCCAGTGCTAACTCCTGTGAGTATAATCCTCAACCTCAAAAAAACTCAAAAATCTGGAAAAAATTTAAATTTTAAAACGTAAACATTAAATGTCATTGCAACATTTTGATTGTATCCATCAAACAAAATGCTTTTCCTGCCCCCCACTTGTCTCTTACAGCTTCCTAAGCTTGACGTCATCTAGGGACAAAGTACAAGTACAATAAATAACAGCACATTTCTCTCACTCGGCTTTTATATTGGGGATTTCCCCTTTTCAAGATAAAAGGAATTTTGGGGGAAATCAGATGGTACTGTTATCTGCAAATGGTTGCTCACTCTTGACAAGGAGTTCCGCAGAGAGCGAGAAGAGTTTGTGACTTTAGGGATGAGAGTGTCCACTTCCCTCCCAAGCATCGCGAATGGTAACTACGTACATTAATGCACTTCTGGGGGACAGTGTGGGGTTTTCACATGCAATCCGAAATACTTCATCAAACTGGTCAACATAGCCTTCATGTCATTTTCTCAGTTATTGTTTTAAAACGTTCACATTCTACTCTTAGAAAGATTCACTTGTACCCCTGTAAGTTAAACCTCAGAAGTGATCCAAGCATCGCTCTTCCCTCTCTCTGAGCAAGAATGTTCCGGAGGAGAGCTGCAGATGCCACCCCACCTGCAAAGTCTGTCCTGCCAGTCAAAACTGCTCCAACAGCATGAAGAACTTCTTCATTAGGACGTCAAGCCTGTGGCCGTGTGTTTGGTGGCGGCAGTGACTTCTCTCTTGCAAGTGCTCTCCCTGGTTCCGGGACCACCTCAGGCTCTGTGCTGTACACAGCTACACATCGGAGACGTTCCTGTGATCTTCCGTACATCACACAGCTGCTAACAACCTGTCACCGTCAACCTGACTCCAAACTGAGATGCCGATGGTTTGGGTAACGTATTAGAGGAGATGAAAAAAAAGAAAAAGATAGTCCTCATTACTGTAATAAAGCCAGCAGAGACACACTGAGAATCAATTACTGATTGTGACCTAATGAACTAACCCTCAGTCAAGTGGAGAGCTGCACGGAGCCTCCTACATTATCAGATGATTTAGGATGGAGCACTGTCTGAAGACGGCCCACAAGTCCAGGCAGCTCCGCTTCCTCACACTGTGGCTGACTTAATTACCTTGTTCCTGAGTGCAGAGATCAAATTGAGCAACTTAAGGTGTTAAGGCTCTGCGCCAGCTGGAAATGAAAAGGAAATAATTAACACCAACAAGAGCTACGTCTGAGGTTGTGACACCTCCTGACAGAAGCAAGGAGACTCAAAGTTAAGGCAGGTGCAAAGTCCTTGAGAGGCGAGCCCTGCTCTGCCCGCCCGGCTGGGTTTGTCCAGGTTGCCTGTGGCAGCTGCACATTGAAAGGTCCGGTCAGGGGAACCAGGGATTCGGAACTCACAGTGCAGCCGGGCGACCGAAGGGCAAATCCACCTGAGGACCTGTGTGCAGATGGCTGGGCTCCCTGCTACAAAGCGGAGGGATGACAGAAGCGTAACTCTCACTCCACGGCCCACATTGTGTGTCCCAGAGAAAAATATAATGAAAACTATAATTAAAAACACACACGCAAAGTTCTTGTCACTGATGAACAGGCTGCCTTTGTCTTTCCACTCCTGGAGTCCAGACCTAGGCTCTAGATCTCCATGTCCTGAAGTTTGGTGAACAATGAGTGTCTGTGAAGGAACCAGCTTATGGATGAGCACTTGTTATCATTTTTTGAATTAAATTCTTGGAAGCCATTTTTCCTCGTCTGTCACTATACATACAGAGAGGTGACCAGGACACTAAACCAAAACCCGGCAGGCTCCTTTACTGCCAGACTAGCAGATCAAGGAGTCCGGGTGTGTTGGCGCCAATGTCATGGAAGTTCCCAGCAGCAGAGGCACCAGAGATGACAATCCAGGCTCCACATTGCTCAATCTTCCCATGAACGTTCCAGGCCCCGCAGAGGACCTGTGTAGGCCACCTTGCTTTATTACCTGTACTACTCCATAGGCACTTTGCAGTGCAGAAACTGAGCTCCATTACCATGCAGGTCTGTGAGGCGGCTCACACAGGGCTGGGTGGGATTGACCTCTCCACACCACTGATGAGTTGGGCCCATCAGCAACCCAGGTGGCATCAATAGAACATGATGACACACTTAGCAAGGCATGGCACACAAACGTGTCACAGCTGAAAGAGTGTTTGGACAACTGGGCATTTGAGAAGTGGGCTGTGTGGGCCAAATACTCCCAACAGTAAGTCAGCAAATCTGGGGGAGGCAAGAGTGCCCTCCCACTGCAGTCCACACCATGAATCAGGGGTGGGCATGCTCAACTCTCTGCCCAAGTTTAGATGAGTCCCCCAAAGCAGTGCTTAAATCACCTAATTAAATGTGGATTCTGATTCATAAACCTGGGTGGTGCCAGAGATTGTGCAATCCTAACAAGTCCCTGACAATGCTACTGGCCTTGCCAGTCTTTCAACTATTACTAGCATGGGAGCAACAGGCCTTAAAGCTTATGTTCCCTCTCTAGGGTCCTCATCCTGGAGGGCGGATGTCCTAAACCCAGTAACCCCTAGGAGCGACTTATCACTCCAAAGGAGGCAGGTGGAGTCAAAGTGCTCCAGAAAGGATCTGGAGCCCCAGGTCCCTTGACCTGACCAGTCTTCAAGACTCACTTTTGAGGACAAGACTTTGTGGCTCTCACACAAGCAGACAAATAGGTGGTGAGGAGTAGAACTCCCCAGGGAATGGAGGGCAGGTTCTGGTTAGGCCCAGACAGGCACGATGCATCCAGGCCCGAGCACCCTTCCCCAACCATGGACTCCTCAGACTTGGCTGAGCCTGGCCAGAGAGCAACATACAGGTACAGGGAGTAATTGTCAAATCAATGACCTGCTCACAGACCATGAGGCAATGGCCTGTCCAGATGTCTGGCCTCACACACTGCCAGAAGTATTCACTAGGCTGCTTCTGGAACGGAGAGCTGCAAAAAAGAATCACTCAACATGCAGAAACGCCTCGAAGAGGAACACAGATCTGGCAAGGGCATCTCCCTCACCAATGCTCACCTTAGTTGAATGAGAACTCTGTGGCTGCTGTAGCCGTCACTGACACCAGGGACACCAGGGACACCAGGCTGAGACGTCACTCAAGGTTGCTTTGTGCAAGCTACCCTCCCTTCCTGAAGGCCGATGATTCACTGGATTTAATATTTTCTATTGGAGCCTCACTCCAGGGAAAGCTACAGGAGAGTTTTTCAAAAAGAAAACAAAGCACAGCCATTTAAGATGGAGTCTGTAGGTTCCGAGCTATAAAACGGGCTCTTTATGACTTACAGCGGGAGCAGCCAAATAGTTCAGTGGCCACGCGGTCTCAGGGCACTCCCGGGGAAGGGTCGCACTTGACGTTCTTTTATTACTTCTTCCTCCGTACCTTCAGGCTTTACCAAGATTAGGGTTAAAATCCTGGATGTGAAAGGCAAGGCCCAGAATGAGAGAGCCCCCGCCTCTTCTCGGCTTGTGGGGTCCTGAAACAGGCCGGCTGGCAGCAGGGGCGTCCTTCACCCCCTCTCGGGCTGCTGACAGCCCAGGCAGACGTTTCCTGGGGGTGAAAATCTCTCCAATTTTCCTCCTCTTCTCACGTGTTTTTAACTCCAGCAGGGCTAGAACTGGAGGCCGGGGCTCACTCCCCCAGCTGCGCCCACTCACGTGAAGAGAAGTTTCCTTCCGTCCAGGTTGGGGTCTGCTTTTTCCCGGAAATCTCCGAGAAGTTCATGTCTCCGCGGACCCTCTCCTGCCGGCTCCCTGAATCTGCACCCCGGGTCCCCTCCAGCACCACTCAGGTGTATGGGGGGTTCCCACATCTCTTGGGGAGCCGCCGTCTCCCGGGAAACCTCATCTTCCACTGAAATTCCTTCCTGATCAACCTACACTTTGACACTTGCAGCGTCTACGTCCTTTGAGTTTAAACAGAATGTCAGAGCCTTGTGCGCAGAATGAGCGGCATTTTCACCTAGGGATGCCGCCAGGCCGACCTCCAACACTAACAGGCAGGTCCCCGCGTCCGAGGATGACTTCCCGAGGCTTCCGGGTGACTTCCAAACCAACTTCCGGAGGCCGACTTCCGCTTTGGTCCAGCTGCAACTTTGGGACTGAACTGGGGAGGAAAACCCCCGTCAGCGTTGGGGACTCTCCATTCACAGTCAGTGGGACAAAATGGCCACCCCATGTGGGACACCAGAGCTGTCCGGCCACAGCTCAGGTGTCAGCTGCAGGAAACAGCTATGATTTCGGGGCCCCACCCGCCACGCCGATGCCCCAGGGCCCGCTCCCCAGAGCGTGTCCCCTCTCGCCCTGTGTGTCAGCGCTGACCCCTGCGGCCTCGGCACCCGGCCCGGCCTGCGCCGCTGCGTCTGCGGCTTGTTCCCGCCAGCAGCTCCAGGGAAACGTGCCCTTGCGGCGTGTCTGCTACTAAGAAATGCCTCTTTTTAAAAATGTACGATTACGATTGTCCTTGTATTTGCTATGATTTCCTTGTATTTGTACATATAAATGTAGGATATTTGCACAATGATAACAGACACACACACACACACACACAAAAAAAAAATAAAAATAAAAGACACAAAGAAGGAGAAATCCCTGAGCAGCCCACCGTGGAGATGAACCAGGTAGTGTTTTGCGGGGCTGCTTTTCAATCCTCCCAAACACTGTTCCAGAACCAGCACAAGTCATTGTATGAGATCCACCGAAAGTTGTCACGCTTGGGCTTCAGATGATGCTTGGGAACAGTAGCGGTCTCTGCTCTGGACCTGGGTCCCTTACGTAATTCTACTTTCCCTACCTCTCTGTGCGTTCTTGGGAAAAGCCATGGTGCGGCCACAAGGTCATTATAGGTCGATATTTAAAACCCCTTCTCAGTAACAGCCAAAGCACAAACGTACAAATCAACTGCCCAGTGTTCAAAACAGTCAACCTTCTGGGGCAGACTGGCCTTCCCACTGCTGAACGAGCAGCAGGGCTCAGTGCTGTGCAGATTGGGGGACGTTTCGTGTACCCTGACACAAGAAAGACTCGTCATCAGAATATCCCTGGAAGGCCATGGTGGCCTCCCCTCCGACTCTCAGGGGACTCCCTTCCTCCACAGACAGCTGGGCATCTCCAGAATATGCTTTGTCCTGGGCACAAGATCTTGTCTGGAATTGTGGTACCATCCAATGTTTTAATAGGAGCACTAAAGTATTTCCTTTAATTAGATAGTGTGTAATCCCTTGAACAATCCTTAAAAAAACACAAGCAGTGTAGCTAAGATGCCCATAGAAAGATTAAAGGGGAATGCTAAAAATATTTTATTAACCCAACACAAAACAAGAGAGGAATACAGAGGCACCAAAGAGGTGGCAGCAGGGAGGAGACCCAGGCAAACTGGCAGACCCGTGCTCCACTCTGTGCAGGTAGGAACGGCTTCCTACCCTCGCTACTTCTGAATTGTTTTGTTGACCCCTTTGTTGACCCCTTTTTATCTAATTAGTTCTTTAGTCACCTTGTAACCAATTCCATGCATGAAATTTCCTGTGTTTTAAATATTGAAGTGATTTTATTTTTTCTGGTCTGGTCCTGACTGATATAAACAACAGGCTAAGGGAATGTTTAACTGAATGATCCTCTGATTGTTAAATGGAATATAATTCAGCCAATAAAACTGATGAGGAAATAGGAAATGATTAGGGAAGGCATTCTAGAAACATTATAGCTAACAGAAAGGTATGCTCATTGGATCATAACTTCTAGCTACATGTTAACTTGGGGCCATGACGTTTACAAGAAATCTTGGTTCTCATCTCTGGAGTTTTCTCTAGTTCAACATTTTCCCTTTCCCCTTATGTTCTAGAAGTTTGGCTATTAGGTAGTTGCATATAATTTTCCTTGATTCTATCCTTTGTGATAATCACTGAGTTTCTTGGATTTGGAAATTGATGTCTAACATAAAACTCTGAGTTGAATGGAAGGCGGCCCCCGTTAGAAAGCTGTGAAGGATACCGTAGACTCCCTTCTGGACCTGTGGCTCTGCTGTCTCGTGTCTCCTGCGTTCTATTCTCCAAGTACAATGCCTAATTTCATGCCTCTCTGCTTCTGCATATGCTATAATTTCTACTAGAAATGGCCTTTCTCCCAACACATTATCAATTTACCAATATCCTCCTCATACACTAAACATCAGTTCAAAGGTCTCCTTTTCTGCACTATTTTCCTACAGCAACCTCAGGCAGTGGGATCGCCTCTTCTCTCCTCCACCAGCACTTTGATTTTTGTCCATATATACCACATGAAACACATTGTAATTATTTTTCTAGTCTCCTCTTCCATCTGACTTTTGTCAATGACAAGAATTCCCTCTTCCTCTCTTTGCAGTCTTTATACCTAGCACTATGCCAAAGGCATCCCAGTGTTCAGTGAGTGTTTATAGACTGATCAAATGAGTACGTGAATGAATTGAATTGACTTATGTCAATAAACTAGTGTTTCTGGAGCCCGTTGTGAGGAGACCCCCAAAGTTTAACTCGACAATGAATAAGTGCTATTTAGATTTGAACCAGGACATACAGGTTTCTGAGAAATCTTCAGGAAAAAACTCTCAAGTTTCTGAACGGAGGCCAAGAATGAGTTTTAAGTCTGTGATAAGTGTATAAAAGTAGAAGCAGTCTTTATTATCTATTACCTCCCCAGTCATTAGGAAATCATTTTATATTCATTGTGATCACACCAATCATTACTGCACTCATTTGGCAATCATATGACTTTTTCATGCACTTCTATAGGAATTCTGTTGTAATTAACTATTAGTTAATGTTAATAGTAATGGAAGTTTAAAATAATGTGTTACCAAATAGGGTCACTGACAGCAAAGGGATCAATGTATTCAGGCCTACGAGATGGGAAAGCAGTCCCCTGCAGTGTGAGGAGTTCTTGAGATGTCGCAGTGAAGTTTGACATACAGCATAAACTCAACAGCCTTTTTAGCCCAAGATGGGAGCCTAAGAGTTCTGGTCATTTCTTTCTTTGAGAAAACTTGATTTGAATTTAAAAGAAAAATTAAAAGGGAATTTAAAAGACCAGCTGGCCTTTGATTCAGCATTTTTCTTTCAGTTTATATGCAGACAACTGTGTCCTAATTATCTATCTCTTATTATTTGCCTCATTTACAAACTATATTCTCCTGTTATGTAACAAATCTAGTTCTCCTAAGTGATTGTTAATAGAGCAGGGATTTGGGAGTAATGTCAAAATGAAATGTATGTTCACCCTCAAATCAAAGACATGACGGACCTGTTAAGAACAGTAGCTGGTTAAAGGTAAGTTACTGAGCTGTCCCTTCCAAGAGGGTCCCTTGAAATGCAAAAGGAGATCGCAGGCTGAGCTTCCTGGATTTATTCAGCTGATGGAGGTAGAGCTCCTTTCCTCCAAAACATGCAGGCTTCCTTTCCAGATGGGCCCGCCTGTGTCCTTGTCAATGCCAGGATCAGGTTTCAGTCATCCAGCTCGTCTTTCCAGGTCTGGTGTGACCACAATGTGCCCCTTTCATGAACAGAGGCCCAGGAAGAAGAAGAAACACCTGGGAGGAGGAATTCTGGGATCATGTGGCTGCCTAAGTCGTGGGGGCAAGACTTTCAACCACAGAGGCCTTGGTGGTATTTTGGAGCATCCTAGACTGTGTGCCCTGTGGACGCTCACTGGCCTTTACTGATGGTAAGAAGTTAGGCTGAGATCAGTATGGCCACTTTGTCCCTAAAACACGACTCCTGTGTGAACAAGGATCCCTTATAAGTCTATAGGCAATGACATGAGTTCCTTAAACAACTGCCTCGCTGCTAACTACAGTCAGATGTGAAGTGCAAATCTGTGCAGTGGGGGTAACACATTGACCCCCCTCTCACCAGACTGCCCCTCAGCCCTCCCAGCACGCTGCCACGCCCTTGCAGCCCTGCAGAGGGGCACCTGTGGGCCTCACATCTTTACTTCCACTTCTTCCATGAGGCAGCCACTGCTCAGGGCCCCTCTCTGCCTTCTCCTTCCTGGAAGTAGAAGGGAGTAGTACCGGCTCCACCCCAATCACAGACCCCAAAATCATTACTGCCGCAGCGACAGCAGGAACAGGATTCTACCAAGTGTTTGTCCCTTTAAATTCTGCGCAGCAAAAAACTCCACACAGTATCCACCTTAATCATCAAAGGGCTACATCTTGCCTCTACTGTACCATGTCTATAGAAACCATAAAGTAGAAATCTTTAATTACTTGGAAAGGTCAAGCTTCAAATTGTATATTTAATCTGGACTTAAAGGAGTGTGCTCTGTGAAGAGTTATCCTGCAGTGTCCAGACACCTGCTGCTTCCATTCTTCAAGATACAGGCAGGAGCTCCCGGGCACAGACACACAAATAAGCCAGTGTTCTCAGGACTGCCTCCCTTTCTAGTCATAACCTTCTTTTAGAATTGAAGTATTTTAGCACCTGTCAGAACACAGGTGATTCTTGGTCTATAGCAATAATAGTAGGCTAAAAAAAGACTGTTTTCATTTGTATTGATTCCTAACTTGGAAAGTGAAGGATACTGAGGTCAAACTTTCTGCGAATATTTCCCTTCCTGACTTTCTGTCTTTCTTCTCCCTCCTCCCTCTCTTTCCTTTTTCCCTCCCTTTACTTTCACACAAAAGTCTTTTAGGCTCAAGAAGTGTAAGAAGACGGCAGCCCACGGCCACCGTTCTACCTGGGAGGGTGCCGGATGGGTGGAGAAGCGGCGGGCAGCATCTGCTGGCCCCACGCAGGAGAGCGAGTGACGAGTGACCGTGTCGCAAGATGTAAACACGAGAGGGGCGGGTGTTCTGACCACCAGAAAAGGAAGGTAAAACATGTGGAGGGAGAGAGCTATGATGGACTTGTGGTGCTGGATTCAAATCAGGTTACGGTGACTTACAGTTACGCCGCAGGGAGGCAGACGGGTGGACAGGCAGATAAAGGAAGGGGTAAATGGGGGTGTGTCTACACTGTACTCCACACACTCACTCTCATGACACCTGTACTCCACACACAGACACACACACTCTCATGACACCTGTACTCCACACACAGACACACACACTCTCATGACACCTGTACTCCACACACAGACACACACACTCTCATGACACCTGTAGTCCACACACAGACACACACACTCTCATGACACCTGTACTCCACACACAGGCACACACACTCTCATGACACCTGTACTCCACACACAGACACACACACTCACTCTCATGACACCTGTACTCCACACACAGGCACACACACTTACTCTCATGACACCTGTACTCCACACACAAACTTACTCTAATGACACCTGTATTCCACACACACACACACACACTCTCATGACACCTGTACTCCACACACAGGCACACACACACGCACACTCTCATGACACCTGTACTCCACACACAGGCACACACACTCACTCTCATGACACCTGTACTCCACACACAGGCCCACACACACTCTCATGACACCTGTACTCCACACATAGGCCCACACACACTCTCATGACACCTGTACTCCACACATAGGCACACACACTTACTCTCATGACACCTGTACTCCACACACAGACACACACACTCTCATGACACCTGTACTCCACACACAGACACACACACTCTCATGACACCTGTACTCCACACACAGACACACACACTCTCATGACACCTGTATTCCACACACACACTTACTCTACCGTCCATTCTCCAGCTTTGAGGTTTGGGAGCAGTAATACTTCAGTAGTAGGGAGGACACCCACCACCAAGTTCTTAGTTTTTAAATGTGACTCCCACTAAAACAATGAAGATTCCTCAAAGAAATGCTGATAAGAAAACTGAGTAGGAAAAGTACAAGATGAGCTTAGAATCTATTTTTGTGGCAGAAGGAAAGAAATTGCCCAGAGAATAATAAGGACCTGTCCAAAGGTCATAGCAATAATCTTCGAGGCTTCACCAGCCAAAGCTGGGACAATTTTAAAGTCAAAATAAATAATGGTAGTAAATGGACTATAACCCATCAGCTAAAGTACTAATTATTGTATCCATATAGATAAAAATAAATAAGTGAATAAGTGGGGAAATGATAAATCTCTTAGTGATAAAAAAGCAACTAACAAATGCAATGCTTTAAAAATCACCCTTTGAGAACCATCCCAATAACTAACGAAGGTAAGACCCATCAGTGGCTGCTAAACTAGAATGTGGAAGTTGGAGAAGGAAGGCTTTTCATGCTCTCAAAGCATCACCCCATAAAATACCTGGTAATTACAGAAATGGCTATAAAGTACGTTTTCAGTGGAGCAGGTTGGCAAGAGTGACCCCAGCAGTGGGACAAGCTGGATCCTGTGTCGCCTGAGAGGGTGCAGTGAGAAGAACACCGCCCCAGCTCTGACCGGCAGATAAAGGAAGAGGTGAATGTGGGTTTGTCTACACCTATATGTGCCACAGGGGCACAGCCCACGTCTCATGAGAAAACATCAGACAGACCCAAACTAAGGGCCACTCCACAAAAATAGCTGGCCTGTAACCTCCCAAAATATCAAAGTCATGAATATTGAGGAAACTATTACAGATTACAGGCCACCAAAGAGAAAAAATGCCTTGGCACAACCTGTGATCCTGGGCTGAGTCCACAGGCCTCAGTGGGACAGATGGCCAACTGCAAAGGGCTCTCAGAGCGAGGGGTACTGGGACTTTCTTTGTACTATTCCTGTAAGTTGCATTGTTTAAAATAATGAACAATTCCTACAACACAGGCTGAAGAATCTGTGAAGAGAATATTACAGTAAAAATTGTCCCCGAATTCGTTCCTGCTCATAGGGAGACTGATCCTCCTGTAATGATTTCACTGAAGCTTTTTGCTATGAAGGAGAACGCAGTGCAAGCTACTGAGAACTGCTGGCCGATACCGAGGCCTCTCTACCGACTGAGAGAAGAAGCTGAAACGCTAGCACAGAGACTGGCGACCCACACGTAATTCCTGCTTTGCTCTTGGCTTCCCATCTGTCACTAGGCAAAAAGGAAGGTGCTCATTCCTTGTCAACAAACATCGATGGCTCCCATTTTCCAAAAGAATCAAGTCCAAACTAGCCCAGAACTTGAGCCCTTCAGGAACATGACCCAAGACCTTCCAGTGTGGACTAAACACACTGCCCATTCAGTCACAGTTTCCCATAAGCCATGCAATGTGTCCTATAAAAATTCTAATCAAGGATGGCGCCCGTGGCTCAGTGAGTAGGACACCAGCCCCATATACCAAGGGTGGTGGGTTCAAACCCGGCCCCAGCCCAACTGCAACAAAAAAATAGCAGGGTATTGTGGCAAGCACGTGTAATCCCAGGTACTCAGGAGGCTGAGGCAAGAGAATCACCTAAGCATAAGAGCTGGAGGTTGCTGTGAGCTGTGACACCACAGCACTCTACCGAGGGTGACAAAATGAGACTCTGTCGCTGAAAAAAAAACATTCTACTCAAGCCTAGTGCCTTCTTGATAAGCTTTCTCCCGTCTCCTTGTTACATTATCCGTGGGGTCTCCGTGATTCAGTCTTCACTCCCAGCACACCCACTGCACTGTGTGGCAGAATTCCCTCGGTACTGTTCTTTCATATGGCAAGTTATTTCCTTATCTGTCCCACTGACCAGATTATATGCCCTGAAGGATTTGTTATTTATTAAATGATTTCACAGGCCAGGGTCATTTTGCACAGAAACCATTAGATATGAAAACATATGTTTGGTGAGAACTTACTGAGTATCCGCTGTACCCTGGGAAACAGCACAGTTCTCGGATTTAGTAGATAAAGTCCCACCAAATGTCTGTTCCCACATCTAACAGCTTCTGTATAGAAGGATCTTGGTCAAATACTCAAGAAATGGTTGGCCTCCGAAACAGAGGGAGATTTTCCTATTGCACGTACACACGCACTGAACGAGAGTCACGCAGGTGATGAGCTTTGCACTTGAGTGAACCAATGCACGCCACGGTTGGCAACAGTCATCACATGTATTCACAGAGCACAAAATATCATCCAACACGTTCATTCCCAGGTAGTCTGGTGTAGCTCTTTCCCTGTGCTTCCCGGACTTACTCTTAGTAACAGGAGAGAGAAAGGTGAGGGAGGGGAACTTGGCTTTCTGTCCATCCTCAATCACTGATACATCCGGCCTCACTAAAACACCTGCATTGGTTTCAATTCAAGATGCCAGTGCTCACTGTACAATGAGAAGTTCAGAATAACTGACTCAAAGTGTGGTTGCAAGTATTTTGGTAGCTGAAAGAGGGATAAAGTCATCCAAGGAAATTATTTGGGTTTTCCCCCCTTTTTTTATTTGAAAATAAATACAGTACTTGAAAATGTCAACAGTACCATGAGATATTCCGCTTAAAACAACCTTGGAAATGCAGAACCTGCTCACATGAGGAAAAAACATTCTCTTTTCTGTGCGAGCAGAACACATCCTTATTCTCCTCCACTCTACAGCTTGCATGAGGAAAGGAGGGACCCTCACCACTGGTACAGACTTACCCTCGTGGCTCCTGCCAGGGCAGTTCGCAGTGAACTTGGGCAGTCTGCAGTGAACTTGTCCAGTCCAAAGGGTCTCCTGCTTCAGGAACCACATATAACTGGGAATCAAAGCATGAAAACCTGGTAATAAACCTCACTCTCAGATAAATGGTATCTTTAAAAAAGAGAATTTGTGAAGGATTTGTTTAGGGATGGGATAAAATTTACATGGGCATTATCTATGCAAAATGGTTTTCCTATGCAAATGAACAGCATAAATAGTATTTATGTTCAAGGAGAGGTTCACCAATTAAGATTTTTTAAAAACTATTTTCAGGCATTCAAAAACCATGAGTCTTCAGACAGCATATTCTGAAATTGATTATTTCAGGTGACAAGCTCAGCTCTGCCGGCTCGGGGGTGCCAGGGCAGGACTCACCAGGTCGCCATGAAGTGGCCTCATTCTGGGTGAGCCAGTGAAGGTGACGCCTGCATTTGCTCTCAGACCTTGATGCTCGGAGGTGTTCTGCAGGCCAGCAAGGCGTCATAACCTGGGAACTGGCTGAAACTGGAAGCCCCAGAACCACTAATCATGTAATTGACGAGCACATGGGCTTGGGAGCCCCATCCTGCATGAGAGGTTTGCTTTACTTATTTTTAAATAATAATAAGAAAAGTATAGTCCATACGTGATTTTAAATATTCTCCCCAGGATCACTGAACACAATTTAGAAGGGCAGGAAATTGCATCTGGCCCCATCACAAATTCTCTTGGACTAATTAAGATGCATTAATCTCTAGACTCTCCTAACTACTTCCACAAAGGGCTGTGGAGGGCCTGCTCAGTTGTGTCCCCTGCGTCCCTCTGCTCCTCTCTTGTAGAAGACCCTGTTTTGAACAGAGCCCAGATAATAGTGATGTGGGAAGAGAGAGGAGGACAGCTTCCCACTCCAGTTGCCCAAGTTGACTCCAGCAACCAGTGGTGGTAACTCACTGTCACAGCCCAATTCAGTTTTATTCAGTAGTTAAGATCCTCAAGGAATCTGAGCATGGAGGCAGTAATGGTCATGTTGGTCACATTGCAGCCCTTCTCTAAAGTGTGGTCTGTGTGTTTGAAAGACTTCTAGCTTTGCTCACAACTCATTCTAAAAGTTAATCTTCATGATTTTTCAAGTAGCATCTTCATATTTTTATTCAGGAAAGCAGAGAAAATTTATCTTTCCTTCCTAAAAATTTTACGCACAACAAAAGTAACACAAAGAAGGCCTCTCTGTGTCCCAGCTATCTGATTAGACCTGGAGGCTTTGTTATTAGATTCAGGGTGAGCTTCGTCTGAGCTTGTCAGTATGAAGCCCAAAAATGGTGGCTGGAAAATTAATTCACTGGATGAGAATGAGAATCCCTGAATAAAACAACAAAGGAGGAAAGACTAAGCTGTTCACTGTCTTCAGAGAAGTCTCTATTATCCATTGCTAAAAATCACAGGGACCAAGTGGCACGCTGCTAATGACATCTCTATGACTGGAGCTTATGGAATATCAGACGTGAGCTGCTAAACCCTGTGAGATGTTGCATTGCATTAACATTGGGTCCCAGGCTTGGAGGCACCAGTGCCCAAACCATTTCTGGCCCAAATATTTTCAAAATAAAGAGAAGTCCCTGGTGTTATCTGGACTTTTCCTCCCATGAGTATGCGTGGCTCACGGGACATCTGCAGGTCATGGCCTGGAGGCATGTCCATGTGACCAGCACTTGCGCACACTCTGTAGGGTCCAGAGGTGTGAGTTTAGGAACATCGTGGGTATAAGGAAGGACTTTCCAGTTTTCATCAGGATCTGCGTTTACAGCTGGAGAAAACTCAAACTGAATCTCAGGACCACAAATCCCGGAGTCCAGCCAAGGATGGTTCCTGCATATTCAGCTGCTGTGCTGTTGAATTTATCCGTTTTATTGTATTTCGTGTATTTGAGCTGCCTGCCTCTGACTTGCCTTTGGCATAGATGCCTCCTCAGAGCCTCTGTTGACTGGTGAAGATCTGGACACTGACTCCAGGTGCTTCCCTTTTAGTCCCCTGTTTCGGGCCCTTTCCTTCAAGTGCTGGCCCCAGTCTGCAAGCAAGTGCACTCTGGTGGCCTTGGGTGAGACCCGCTTCCTTCCAGCTTTGATGCCTTTGCTGCCTGAGACTCAGACTCTGGAAGCTCTCACCTTCCACCTGACTGCTTGTTTTTTTTTCCAATTTTAAGTGCACACAAGTGTCTGGGGGTGGCATGCAAGAATTGGCAACCAGCAGTAACCTTTCAGTAGGTGGAGATGAGATCAAGGACACAGAATTATCATCAATGCCCTCAGAGCCCTCCCCCATTTGAGAACCATTGTTGAGTGCAGGTTGGGGCCAACAGCTGGCACAGGGCCATGCCACAGCCTCAGGTATGTGGTGGGCTACAGTAGTCAGGGAAGGATCCCAGGGACCGGCTCAGGGAGGGTAAGGAGGGTACAGTTGTCACCCCAGGGTAAGGAGGGTACAGTCACCCCAGGGAAGGGGACACACCTTCACCTGCCACCCTCGTCAAGATGCCACCTAACCACAGCGGCTGCCACCTAACCACAGGGCATCAGAGAGCAGCACAGGGCACCTGTGTGTACTGTGCCTCCTTGTGAGTGTGGTCCCTGATGAAGATCAGCTGCTCCCTGGACACAGCTGCCTTCGTAGGGAGCTTCTCATTCAGTCGGGGTTGAGCCTGGAAGCTGGGGACCAGGTGGGCAGAGTCCTGGAGAAAGTTCTTAACTGTATCACATGGTGAGTTCTGTTCTCAGCTCACTTTATCTGACAGTGTTTTCTCCTAATCTCAGTGTTTTTCATAGTTGTTTAGAAGGCTGGGCCTGTTCGTGGTTGGCTGATGGTTTCCATGTATTAAATGGTTCTTTCTCTCTGTGGGGAGATCAAGGGTAAGGTGGGCTGACAAGTCTCCAGAGAGGCCTATTGTTGAGGACGGTCATGAGTTTAGGGTTTTGACATCCCACTGCTTCCCCGTGTCTCTGGCGGCCTTGCTGGGACACCTGAGACCTGGCAGCACAGCCCCGACTGGGAGGTGGTGCCAGCCGAGAGCACTTGGCAGGCCGGATGACCTTGGCAGGACTCAGGGTGACAGTTCCAGGACTTCTGTGAGTGCACTTGGTGCAAACACCAGGAAGAAGGACACGTGAAATGACCCTGAGCGGGACAAAGTTGTTCTACCAGCGCTGGTTGGAGACGGCAGAGCAGCTGGGCAAGCTTAGGGGAGATGCCCCACAGCCTCAGTGGAGCCGGCGCCAGTCCAGCCGCGGTGCTCACAGCGAGCTCCTGTACCCAGCACATTCCAGGGGTCTTTCTGTGAGCGACATGGCTCATCGGCAGGAACACCCGCTGATAATAAGAGACTTCGCCCTTTCGGGGGCGGGAATAATCAGAGGATGCCCTCCCCATCCTCTTCCTCTCTGTTTCGCGGAGATGCAGAGCCACCGTTTGGGCGGCAGCAACGGGAGCCCATACTCATGTTCACCACACAAAGGGACACTGAGGAATCTCCAGAAACAAAACCTGCGGGAAGCTGGAGCAGCCTGTTTGTATGAAAGTCAGAAAAGGTTTGCTGAAGCCAAATGCCAGGCCGCAGGGGTGAGAGAGGTGGTTTCCTAGAGGTGAAAAGTAGACCTCCTGACAAATTGTTAAATGATTGACTTAACATCCCCCCTCTTTGTGGCAAGAGGAAAGGTCTGTTAAATTTCCAGTTAAAATGGCTCATGAACGGGTAATCACAGCAACCCTAACACTCTTTTGATTTCCTGGCAGATCTGTGATACTCGTGAGTTTTGCACGATTGATGGCTGTTGACTGACAATGAATTTTATGGAATAATAAGCGGAGTCCCAGATGGCAAGAGGTGGAACACAAAAATGGGATGCCCCACCTGCGAGGGGCGCAGTGACGGCCACAGGGCCTGTCATCCAGGACCGCCCCAGACAGCACCCGGCTGGAGCTTCAGAGAAGAGGGGGCCGTTCCATCAGCACCGGCCCGCAGACGGCGTTTTCCCTTCTGTCTTTCTATTGTGACAGTCCCCTGTGCAGCCTGTGTGCACGCCCAGTCCTCAGGTAGGAACATTGTGGGCCTTGTCTGTGGTCATTTTGCCACAGGCAGTGAGGATTCTTGGCGTGGTAACTATAGTGACGTCCAGGAAATCCAACCTGAAATTCAAACCACACTAAATTATGTGCTGGGAAAATATTCAGGCTGATCAATAACAGTGAGGAAGAATACAGGCCTGTGTGCTTCTGGGAGCCCAGCGTGCGCTGGAGAAGAAAGCCAGCCCTGTGGGTGCAGGTTGCCTCCAGCGCCCTGGGAAGCAGGAACGACTGGAAGTCTGGCGTTACTGATGCAAAGGTCACTTGTAAGTCACACTTGATTTACCTGACACACAATGTTATTTTTGTCATGTTTTAGAAGCCAGCTGAGCACAACCAGGTCAGGGGATAGTGGTGGGGGCTGGTCCAGAGCTGAGTCTCCCTATGGGCTGGAGCAGGTACCCAGAGGGCAGCCCTGGACAGGGGTGAAAGTGTGTGTGGTTGCACAGGGGGACTTTGCTAACAGGGTAATGAGGACAGTTATTCTCAGACACTGAGCAGGGAAGGAGGGCCCATGTCCACGAGCAGCGTCCCTCAAATGTGAGTGAGGTCCCTGAGTGGGCATCTCGCAGAGGAGGCTCCGTGCCTCCTGGAGCACCAGGCAGTGCAGCAGTGGGTGTGAAGGTGGGTGTGAAGGTGCCACCAGGCTGGCCGGGCAGAGCAGGTGCCTGGGCTTTAACCTCCCTCCCGGCTGCATCTGAGCAGCCTTCATCATCCTCCTGGTTGTGATGTTGCCCCGATCCTCATCGAAGAGATGGGGGCAGAGGCTTATATGTAAACCCAGTTGTTTGGATCTGGGACGGAAGCTAGTAGCCTTGCCTCAAGGCCAGCTAAGTGGCCTCAGAAGTGGACTGGGATCTTGTAGACTCATTCCAAGAACCTGTGCGGTGCTGGTGCAGGGAGTGTAAATGTCTGGTCCCCGGCAAAAGGGCCTCACGGCTGACAAAGCCAGACAGGGCCTCCACCATCAATGTTAACAATTCTACTAGTCCGTGTGTTAAAGCAAGTATTTCCCTCTCTAAATAAAAATAGTGAAAATATATGCCAAGATGTTCTCCAGGGTGTTTGCCATCTTTAACTGGTGGCCCCTAAATAGACTTGAGACTGTTTGGCATCGCAGCTCTCTAAAGAAGAGAGTTATTGTTTTCTTCACCAGCTGCAAGGTGGTGGAGGGGGCTAGACCCATGAGAAGCCACCTGAGCAGCCAGTGGCCCAGAAATTGCTGCAGGAAACGTGGAAAGCTGGGGCTAAGCAGTGGGGTGAGGCCGCTGCACTGGAGTCTTCCCAAGGCTCTGAGGCTCAGGGTCCCCTTCCATGAAGCAGAGGGGGCACCACCCCCAGGCAGCTGTGGAAAGCAGGACGTACTTGGTACTAACTTGCAGGGAGTATTGTAGCTGGCAGCTCCTAGTGTACTGGCTGTGCACTTGGTTTAATTTAGTTTCCTTTGCAGCATGGAGAGCCCCTCCCTACGGATCAAACCCACAGAGAAGCTCCTCATAAAGCAGCTGTTGTACCTGCCTCCCTCTCTCACCTCACTTGGGAAGGGTGTCTTTCCTCGCCCTACACATTCCTGGGAACATGGGACACAGAGCTGGTGCCCAATTATAAGGACACAATGTGTAGAGGAGCCTTTGTGGTCTCTGAGGATCCCTTCCAGAGATCCATGGAAGGGTCGAGCCTCTGCCCATATGAGTCCTTACCCAGTTTTAAAGTGAGACCTACTCAGTAAGTGCATCCTGAATTCTTTTGAATGTGTATGCACACGTGCGATTTTTGTGTGTGCATGGTGTGTGTGCATGTGTGCATGGTGTGTGTGCATGTGTGCATGGTGTGTGTGCACACATGTGTACTGGGGGGCGTGTCAGGGAAACAGCAGGAAGGAAGAGGTAATAGATTGTTAAAAGCTGAGAAGATACTATTCTAGTTGGGATAGCAGCAGTTCTGATTACAGCCAGAACTTTTACAACCTAAGACAGACATTTTTAAAATCAGGGTTGTTTCATGAAGGGTTTTGTATATGACACTCTGCTCAAAGGCCATTTCTGACACTTTGAACCACTTTGAGCCACCAAAATCAGTGACTCCTCCCAGCATGCTGAGAGAACCCTGAAACTCAAAGTGCCTCTGGAGATGCTGGCCACAACACACAGCCCGCAGCACCAAATGCTGTGGGTCAGCAGCTGGGCCATGTAGCAAGAGCAGCAGAGCAGCGGCAGGGAGCTGACAGGAGGGAGGAGCAACCCCTCAGGCAGGACGCGGGCAGAGAGGCAGAGTACCGGGGAGGCCAGGGAGGCGGGAGGAGCTGCTGTCCTAGCGAGGGTATAGAGCAGGCCACACCTCCAGAAACAGGGGAGAGTCATAGCTTCAGGGTGCTGTCTCTGCTCTGCTGCTTGCTGACCAGGTGCCACTTAGGCAAACACCTCACCTTTTAGATCATCTGTAAAGGGGGCAGTAAGTGGGAGAGTGCACTCATAACTTAGACACCTGTTTCTGGATTAGAGAAGCATGCGGGTGGCCGCAGGACCCGGCACAAACAGATCTGGGTTGGGACTGATCATGCTCCTTATGATAGGGAGTGTTTTGCTATAGCACGGCTTACAGAGCTGATGTGAGAGATAGCTCCCTTTCTACACCCTAAAACTGTGTCTGGCACACAGTAGGCACACATGAGTATGTGCTGAATGGATGGAGTTCCCAGCCATCTGGGGGAAATGTCCCCTGCTGGGTAGCCTGGTAAAGACCCATCCACTCATTGTTCCTGAGCACATTGGCTAAGTATCTGCTATATCCTGAGCCCTGTTCTAGGCTACGATCCCCACTTCCAAGATCACATTCAGGGGAAGGGAAACAATTAAAATATGGCAAACAAGGGTATTAAGCAGCATCCCAGGAGGGGACGTGCACACTGAGAAGAGCAAAGGAGCTGGGCCACATGGACAGGCTATGTCGGGAAGAGCAGAGGGGCTTGTGCAGTGCAGGAAAGTGCAAGGAGGATGTCTGGCAGAGGAGAAGTGGCCCTTGCCCAATGCAGGAAGGAGGAGAGGGAGGCAGCCACACAGTGGGGGAACCCCCCAGGTGAGGCAGGTAGACAGAGAGCTGGGGCAGGGGCTCACCTGGACCCCTGGACCAAGATGTGCAGGGGAAGGGAACTGGAGGGTGGGGCAGGCAAGTAACGAGGCTGCCTCACAGTAGACAAGGACCCTGGCTCCGCTTCCCTGGGAGACAGGTGGGGGGGAGGGGGCTTCTGAGAGTGTGGGGCAGAGCAGTGATGTCAGTTGGCCATGCGGACAGAGTGGGTGCTGGGGGAGCCAGAGGAGGTGTTTGCAATAATGCAGGGCAGGAAGGAGGTAGGCTGTGGCTAGGAGGTAGCCACAGCAGGGACAGTAGCTTAAAGGCTCTGAGAAGGTCTGCAGTAAGAAATCCTGCTCAATTCTAATTGCCTCTGCACTGTCCACACTTAACAGAGCACAAATCCTGTGTTCTCCATAACATATCCTGGTGTCCACAGGGCAGTTTAGAAACACTGCCCTAGAGGACTGGGGAGATGGCAGGAGAGCATGAAGGCTTACACGCGTGTAAGGACACATGTAGAAGGACTGTTAGTACAGACAATAAAGACAACTGTGGAACCCAAAAAAGTGACATAAAATAAGATGCTCAGAACCAGATCCAGTGTACAGGCCCTCACCCAAGGGAGAAAACTCCAGAACAGGCAAATTAGTCCAGTTTTTGAGGGGTAAGAGATTTTTTCCTATTTGGCAAGTAAAACTAGTGGCTGGAGAAGACATGAGCCCACATGGTGTCCTTCTGAAAGAGATGTTTGGAGGATTAATATGATAGCAAATCTGTTGTACGCTGACTTGTATTTGATCAATATTTATTCCAGAATTATTAGCTGTAAGAACAATAATAGAAAAAAGTACCATGTAAATATAAAGTCTTATTATAGCTAGCAAATTGGATGCATAAGCTGATTAATTTGAAATCTGTTTGGATATCCTTTGGCTTACATTGCCAAGTTTCTGGGTGTGCAGTTTGAACTGGTGACTTTCAAAATTGATGCTGAGGGCAAGAGACAGTGCTAATTAGTGCGTGAGCTTTTCACATCTGAAAATCTGGGAATGAGTCCTTCTTGGGTCAAAAGTGAAAATGAGCTTGGTTCTCTCACTCTGATCCCTGTTGACATTGTCGTCATCACAAAACTATCATGTTATTTGGCATCACCACCAGGCCGTGTCAAGAGACCCTCCAACTGGTGCTGCAGGGCTCGGTGGCAGATCCAGGCCTCACCGTAGCAGGGAGGGAGTTTGCGGGAAGCAGTCTGCATGCCACATAAACAGCACAACCCAGTGGCTTTAGCCCTCTGATTTCATAAGGAGTAAATTCATATGGACCAATTTTAAATGAAAAAAAAGGAAATTAATGATGCATATCCAATCTAAAAGATAGTGTTATCTCCTTTACTCCACTACTTGTGTTTCATTTCATTGACTGTGCCCTATAATCTGAAGTCACATAAGCATATAAAATGATGCGGCACAGCAGAAGGCAAGCCTTCACACAATGAGGTGCTACCCGGCGTGGCCTGTCACCCCTGTGTGGGCCTGTGTGCTCCTGCAAGCACGGGTAGGGGCAGAGGGGCTGGTGGGAGTGGAGGGGCTGGCAGCTCTCCCCTTCTCTGTAGTCATGTGTGGGTTTCCTGAGAGCAGAATTCTGGTGGCAAGAGGGGCTTAGGACGGAACCGGGACAGGCCGTGAGGGACTGCTCCCAGCTCTCACATTTCTTTGTTCCTGGGAGTGCTGGGATTTTCCCAGGGACTTGAATCAGTGTGCACAGACCAAGCTCCCAACCGTCCCATGAAGACAACAGGTGTGAACAAGACTGGCCACAGGCAACACATCCCACCGACACGGGAGACACAGACCCCATGGTTGGAAAGGCAGGCAGGAAAGGAGGATGTCCAGGTCTGACCCTGAAGAGCTGTCAGGACTTCCAGTCTGCAGGTGCCCGCTGGCCATGGTGTAAGCCATTACCAAGCTGAGCCTTAGGCTTCTGGGAAGGAAAAACGCAGCGAAATTCAACAACTAGAGTTTGGACCTGGGTCGAGCTGAAAAGCAGACAGAGAAATGTTAGAATTTGCTCCTTTAGATTTTTCAACCTCAAAGAAAATCACCAGATATCAGGGAGATAAGAAAAGACAAAAAATTCAAAGGCCCCCAGGCTCCCGTCCGCTCCACCTGCTGTATACAAGTAGGCCGAGGAGAAAAGGAGGCTGTGCTGAGAGCCAGGCAGGGGACACGCCTGCATGGAAAGGCATGTTGGGGTTTCCTTTAGTTTCATTTATGCAAAGAATTCTTGTGGGGTGCCTATGACAGGCATTCCACTGTGGACCAGGGACAACTCCTGGGGTCCCTCATCAGTGGCCCCAAACACCCTGGCAATTCGAGCATCATTAAGAACAGGTGATAACAAACCTGGTCCCTGAACCCCACAAATGCTTCTCCAGGTCAGTGGTCAGCTAGAAGACTCTTGGCGTCCCTTCCCATACCACCATCTGTGGTCCCTGGGAATTGACACCCCTGAGAATCTGGGATTCCCAATGGCTTTATCAATAACATCAAGAAGTTGGAAAGATCATGGAGGAAGGAAGGGCACAGAGGAAGGAGGGCCCAGGCAGCACCTGCACTCAGGGTGGCCCAGGGCCACTGCCAGGCTCACCGCTGCATTCCCGGGTCTTTAGCTGGCATGTCGGGTGAGTATTAGTTGAGCTGCAACAGGAAGAGGGAGTCAGTGACAACAGGGGACAGGCCACGGAGCTGTCTGCAAGCGTGTGTGGCCACAGCTAACATCCTCAGAGCAATAACTCCATTTTATGTCTTTCACATTTAATAGCAAATTTGCCATTTAATCTTTAAGACAGAAGTTACTTATTCTCAATCTACCACTCCTCACACGGCTGTAATCTCACGCCACTCATTCTGGCTGGTGGCACGAGGCCCGTCTTTCCATTAGCTCACATCCTTCCCGAGGTGGCCTCCTTTACAGATGGCTGATCAGCAATCAACACCAGTTTGTTTCAATCAGAACAGCTCCCGTTACTTCTCATTTAAAAGCTGTTCCTCCAGAAACACATTAGTGGGAGGCATATAGAGCGATGCCGATTGTAACAATGGGCTGTTTTTCCTTACGAAGAAATGTGTCTGGAATCCAAAGGAAAGAAAGAAAAGAAAAATTCCATAATTTGCATATCGGTCCGTGGACCTCAAAGGTGATTTAAGCCTCTCCTACTTATTGACATGTATAATGTCCCCTTTTGAGTTCAAGAAGGAAATTATACATTTTCAATCATGAAATTGAGACCAGACAGTAAATACCTTCCCTGGACCCACAGACCTCGGACCCATTGGCACCACAGGAATGCAGGAATCTCTGCAGAATCGGAATTTAGGACGACCATGTGCTTGGTGTCACTCTAGCTGGAGTTTTTGGTAAAGGAATAGTCGAATGTTCTGACGTCATTCATCCCTCGAGAGCAGAGTAGAAGCCCACACCTGGCCCTCTACCTGCTGCCCCTCTCTTCTTCAGTGGCCCTCTGTGAACCAGCTGGGCCTTACCTGGAACCCTGTGGTACTGAGACTAAGCATGAAAGCTTTCCAAAAGCTCGTTCCCTCACACTGGGAGATGCTAATTTTTATTTTTTTATTTTTTTGGCAGGGGCTGGGTTTGAACCTGCCACCTCCGGCATGTGGGGCTGGTGCCCTACCCTTTTGAGCCACAGGTGCCACCCAAGGGAGATGCTAACCTTAATAACAGGAGTCCATGAAGTGATTTTCTTATCCTGCTCCTCCTTCCTGTATTTCACTTGGGTAAAGGCCACCCATACTCAGAAATCAGCATTTGTCACCAAGTAAAGGGGACAACTTAACATTCAACCCCTAATTAGTAAATCCAATTTTTTATTAGAGGAGATTTTGGAAATGTACCGTTACATTTACACAGTGTAGACTGCTGAAATTCGACATCAGGATCTTTATTACTTACATAGCTGAAATTGGTAACGTTCTCTAATTCTGTTCCTTCATAAAAAGGGGGGTAAGTTGCTTTGATGTGTAGTAGTTGCCTGATCCTTTCAAAAAGATACCAAGAGGTTTAGCACTGACCATTTCTTCCTTCTGTGTAGACACTGTGGCGTGTCTCAGCAATGCCGGCTTTGCTCAGAATGTAACCGATGCTCCTCTGCCCCCTCAGCTTTCAGTTGATTACAACAGCCTGCCACGATGTCACTGCTGCAAGATCTCTGAACGGACTTCTCTCTCCTCCCTCCCCTGTACCATGTGTCCTTACCCAGATGTCACTCAGGTGTGTTGGCCCGCTGCAGGGCCACAACTCTCTTCCTCTCCTCATCATCCTCTTTCTCTCCTCCCTCCTCCTCCTCCTCCTTCTTGGTCTAGCAAAGTGTACTTGAACCATTAATTAATTCATTAAGCAAACATGGTTCATTAATTAATCCATTAAACTAATATTTATTGAGGATACGCCACGTCCAGAGCACGGTACTGAGCACAGGGCACAATGATGAGGGGACATCAGTGATGAAGTTATTTAACAATCAAGGAAAAAACGGGAAGAATCCTTCAAACACCTCAAAAGTGTGGCTCCTGCCCGTTCAGGTGCAGTGAATGAACGTGGACTGAGGATTTCTTAACAGTTCATTGCGTATCACCTGTGTAGTGGGGATTATATTGGACATGGGTACTTAGCTTTAGCAGAGCCCAGTTCTGACAGCACATCACTGCTGCAAACCCCGCAGGACGCAGACGTGACAACTTGCTACATGCCATGCAGTTTCCAAGACAGCAATGTCTCATTACAGGAAAAAAATCTGGACAATTTTCTGGTTATTCTCTGCTTTGACATTTCTCCTGGATTGGAAATATTTAAGGAAGAATTTTTGGAAGAAGGTACTGTCCAATATGCAAATGGAATAGGACCTTCTCCCATCCAGACTGTGTTCAGGTCTAAAATTGGACATGATCTCTTACCATCTCCGACTGGTGTCTTTTCTAGGACAGTCATAAACAGCACACCCACAAACAAATGTGAAAAGAATCACATGGTCGTCAGAATTCATCAGGAGTCCTTTACTAACCAGAAATTCAAAAATTAACCATGTTTTGGACCAACCTGAGTTCAGAAGCATCTGTGTGTGTGTGGAGAAGAGACCCTAGGTGTAAATATAGCCTACATGTGTATGAAGAAGAAACAGGTGTGCACCCACATGAGAGCACTCTCATGTTTCTATTTAACCTTTTACAAATAAAAATTTTTGGATGAAACAAGCTGCAAATCCTTGAAAAGGAGTTTTGAAATTGAGTAATTCTTATGCCTCTCGGGAGACCTAAGGGGGAGGGGGCGGACCACGAGCAGAATCTGGGAACTCAGTCTAATTCCAGTCCTGACACTGACTTGCAGTGCGACCTTGAGTAAATCACCTACTGACCGTGTGCCTTACTCTCACTCTCACTGCTAAACTTGAGCTTAGCAGTGACCTTAGTTACCCCATGGGTAAGCTGTGAAAAGAAATGAGATAACACTTCTGAACTTGTGGGGAAACCTACAGAGAATGGGGAAAAGAGTGACAAAAATGATTAAGAAGAAGCTGGATTCCTTGAACAAAGGTTAAAAGACACACGTGATAATTTAGACTAAAAAAACAGAGCACCAAGAAGTGACTCAATGATTGTCTTCAAGTTATGGTATTTTCGTGTTGATCTGTCTTCCTCTTGGTCCCTCTCTCCTTCTCCCATGGGCTTTGCTGCTCTCGTGCTCTCCTAGCCCTAACCAGCTGGAGCAAACCTCACCCTGACGCATCACTCAGCCCCTCCCAGTTCAACCAAACCATTAGCCTTTGTGGGACCCTGAATGGAGGTGACCCACTTGAGAGCGGCCTCCGCTACCACCTGAAACCCCCGTCAGCCTCCTGTGCTGACATTTATCTGAAAATACCCAGCCTTGTGTCCTCCAATTTTCTGGCTCCTAGGCTGCCTGGAATTGTTTAAAATAAAATATAGAATTGAACGAACTTGTCCTATGACAAAATCAAAATTCATGTTCACCTAAACACAATCCTCACACCTTCCTCTTTACCCATTCTAATAGAATCTCCTTCAGCGATGGCCGGACCTCCAACTTGACTGAAAATATTCCCCCCCCACCCCAGTGGTATTATGACTTTCTTTATATGTAGAAAGTAAAAATCTTGCAACATGTAGCACATAATTCAATTTTACAAAATCTTCTTGACTGAAAATATTTAGACCAGTTGGGCCACTGATCTTACTGAGAGGAATCCAGAGAGAGAATCTAGGGAAATAACGGAAACATTCGTGCAGTCATCACAGGACTAACTCATTCCAAAACAGAGTGAGGATGAAAGACACTGGACCCAAAGCCTTTGCCAAAACCTTAGAATTTACATCCAACTCCTTGAGTGCTGCAATAAACACTCAGAGCCTGCCACCGGAAAAAGAAATGGCAGAAAATGTGGAAACTCTAGGAGCAAATGTTAGAACTCAGTTTGGCACCCAACTGTTTGAGGAATACAATAATAAAGAAATCAATCTACTCTAAATTAACAAAAAGTATTCCCCTTTCCTGTCACTCAACACCTGTCAAATCAATTGGAACAGTAAATAGACGAAGAGAGAGATGTGACCACTTCACAGTTCACACGATGAAATCCAGCAGCAGAAGCAGAAGCTTCTGTCTCTATTATCTCACTAGGTGCCAACCAGGCGAGGCCAGCCATTGTTCCCAATTATTGTCATTCAAGCACTCATCAATAATTATTATAAATCCAGAAAGAACTGACTGGCACCTGCATTGACATCAAAATATGTCCCTTTCCTTCTGCTCATCACTAATGTCACCAGTGGAACGTGGCAGTTTTAGCAAGAAGGGATTAGTAGTGGGAGCTTTGATTGAGAATCATAAACCCAGGTTCTTCAAACCTGTACCTCTGCACATTATAAACCAATGGTTTTCAAGCTTCAGTATTTTCAAGAACATTCCCTTGCTGAACTGTGCGTTCTTAGTATCCAGCCTTTACTTGCAGGCCCACTGCATCAGGTGTCTGGATCATTAACCAGCAGGAAGATGGTGCCCAGCCACTGTGCACTACTCCAGTGAACGCTTACGCTGTTCAGAGGTTCTTCTTCTTTGAAAATATCTCAGAGCTCATGTGGACTCATAAAAATATGCTGAGGAACAGATACTGGCTCAGCAATACAAGCGCCAAAATCCCATCCTTGTAAAGAAATATGCAATAGCAACTATGTTTCACTGACTCCAAAAGTCACCTCCATTTTCTATTTTTCATGTCCCCCTCTGGATTTTTCTAGAAAGATAGTTTGCAGCACTGTTGCAAATGCTTATATGCCTTATGAGTTATTCTTTAATAAGTCCAGAGTCACAGAGCACTTTGAGATCATCAAATAAAAGCTGATCTAGAAGGACTGTCACATTGCCTAGTCAACAAGAGCAGTGCAAATTGATCTTCACAGATCAGCAAGAAACGTGACCATCACCTGGAAGGTCAGGCCAACCAGAACTCAGCCCACAGCGAAGTCTCAAGCTGACACATACATTACTGGGTTGGGGGGGGGGCATTTTTAGACAAGTTATGTAAACTACCCTTTCAAGATTATTTTTGACAGGAAATTGGGTTAATCTCATAATCTCTCCTGTTCTTGTTCTAGTCTGAGTTGTCAAGGGGGGAGGTAAACGTGCTATTTTCTGGTTTTGTTTCATGGGTTGTTAGGAGAGTGGGCCAGTTTCACACCCTTTGCTGCTTGCATTACTATAACAAAATTGTCACAAGAATTGATAAATTTCAGACTGTTTTTCTTATCCTCATTACAATCTTAGGATTATCATGAGAATAAATTGATTTTGTGCCATTTTTTTTGTCCTCATTACAGCCTTTGTCATGAGAATGGCTTCATTTGGAGCCATTTTTGTTCCTGCAGCCATTTCCATCCCAAGAGCAGAGACTCTTCAATGAAAAGAAAGAGACACCGGTCTCAGGCTGGTCCTCAGAGCATCAGGTCCTCCTGCAGAGACCCAGTGAGGACAGGGACAGGGACAAAATGTGTCCCTTCCTGTGAGGAATTTTCCATTGTGAGTTTCATGACCCTGTTGTGATCACAGAAGGCAGATGACAAGTGTCACCCATGTTTGCTTGCATCATCTGCCCCCTGGGAAGAGAGGGTCCCCACTGCTCCAGGGGGCTCTGTGAGGGAGAAAACTGGAGACCCAGAAGGAGGACTGGGCAGGGGCCAGCAGGAGCAGTTGGGAGGGCCCAGGCCAAGGCACTGTGACAGGAAACATATTCAAATTATTGGGTCAACTTCCTGGTCATGAGACATGAGAAGAATAAATGTTTCCCCCACATTCAACTCTCCAAAATACAGATACTATCCCAAATAGGTTGTATTTCCTTTATTGAAAAATATTCAGATCTTAATGAACTCAAGCTAGACGCAGGTACGAAGGGCAATCTTCCTTAAAACTGGGCGGGGCTCAGTGTCAGGGTGTGAGCACAGGCTGGTCTTCAGCAAAGCCTCAGACTCACAACGAGTCAGAGAATCACCTCTAGCTTTTGAGAACCTGCCATATTAGAGATAATGTTTTCAGTCAGCATTTTGGAAGAAAGTCCAGGTGATTGGTGGGTAAAAATGCATGGTAAGGAAGCAGGGTGAGTTCAGGGCTGTCCAGGGATGGGAAGCAGGGTGAGTTCAGAGCTGTCCTGTCCAGGGATGGGAAGCAGGATGAGTTCAGGGCTGTCCAGGGATGGGAAGCAGGATGAGTTCAGGGCTGTCCTGTCTGGGGATGGGAAGCAGGATGAGTTCAGGGCTGTCCCGGGATGGGAAGCAGGATGAGTTCAGGGCTGTCCTGTCCAGAGATGAGAAGCAGGATGAGTTCAGGGCTGTCCCGTCCAGGGATGGGAAGCAGGGTGAGTTCAGGGCTGTCCCGGGATGGGAAGCAGGATGAGTTCAGGGCTGTCCTGTCCAGAGATGAGAAGCAGGATGAGTTCAGGGCTGTCCTGTCCAGGGATAGGAAGCAGGATGAGTTCAGGGCTGTCCTGTCCAGGGATGGGAAGCAGGATGAGTTCAGGGCTGTCCAGGTATGGGAAGCTGGCTGAGTTCAGGGCTGTCCAGGGATGGGAAGCAGGATGAGTTCAGGGCTGTCCAGGGCTGGGAAGCAGGATGAGTTCAGGGCTGTCCAGGGATGGGAAGCAGGGGGAGTTCAGGGCTGTCCAGGGATGGGAAGCAGGGTGAGGTCAGGGCTGTCCTGTCCAGGTATGGGTAGCGGGGTGAGTTCAGTGCTGTGCTGTGAAGGGATGTGAGGCCTGGTCTGTGCAGGGCTGTCAAGGGACGGGAGGCAGGAGGAGTTCTGGGCTGTGATGTCCAGGGT